>VXCM01005498.1:0-18109 GCA_014773175.1 Lucifuga dentata
ATATATATTGTATACACTGTTCACACTGCCGCCGTGTACACGGCGGCAGTGTGAACCTTCGCTTATATATATGTATGAGTGCGTATAAACTCCAGCGTGTTTATGTATATCCATGTGTATATGTATGTGTATGTGCATACACACTGGGGCTTATATGTATATGCATATATATGTACGTACACAGCAGGGTTTATATGTATATGTATATATGTGTGTATATGTATGTACGTACACGATGGGGTTTATATGTATGTATGTATGTGTATGTGTGTATATGTATATATATATGTGTATATGTATGTACGTACACAGCGGGGTTTAATATGTATATGTATGTGTATATGTGTGTATGTGTATGTACGTACACGGCGGACTTAATATGTATATGTATGTGTATATGTATATATGTGTATATGTATGTACGTACACAGCAGAGTTAATATGTATATGTATGTGTATATGTGTGTATATGTATGTACGTACACGGCGGGCTTAATATGTATATGTATGTGTATATGTATGTGTGTATATGTACGTACACGGCGGGGTTCTGGGAGGTCAGCGCTGGGATGTTGATCTTATAGAGGAAAAGTTGTCTCTGATCTGGACCGATGGCAGAATGAAGCTGATACACAGGATGACCCCAGTTATTCTTCTGACACACCTCCTCCAGGACCTGAGACAGGCAGACAGACAGACAGACAGGCAGACAGATAGACAGAGAGACAGACAGAGAGACAGACAGACAGGCAGACAGACAGGCAGACAGACAGAGAGACAGACAGACAGACAGACAGGCAGACAGACAGACAGACAGAGAGACAGACAGTCAGACAGGCAGACAGACAGAGACAGACAGGCAGACAGACAGAGAGACAGACAGACAGACAGACAGGCAGACAGACAGACAGACAGAGAGACAGACAGTCAGACAGGCAGACAGACAGAGACAGACAGGCAGACAGACAGAGACAGACAGGCAGACAGACAGAGAGACAGACAGATGGACAGGAAGACAGACAGACAGATAGATTAGTTAGGCTTTGTAAACATTCAGCATGTTTGGATGCTGGTTCTCAGGTCTTTGGGTTCCAACATGTTTCAGGGTTTCATTTCATTTGGGATTCAGGGTGTCATGGTTTCAAATTTTAGGGTTTCAGATTCAGACCAGGGTTTTAGTTTTGGGTTTTATGTGCAGAGTGTTTCATGTTTCAGAGTGTCTGGTGTTTTTAAGGCTTCTGGGTTTTAGGGTGTACATGTTGGATTTTAATGGCTTTCAGGTTTTTTAGTATTTGTGTGGGTTTTTTTTAAGGGGTTTTCAGAGTTTGGGGTTTTGGGATTTTTAGAGTGTTCTGGGTCTTTTCAGGGTTTTTGGTGTTGTCAGGGTTTTGGGGTTTGGGGTTGTCTCTGTACCTGCGGTGCGGGTTTGACCCCTGCTGCTTTCAGGCTCATGGTGGTCGGGTTCATGGGGGTCAGCTCCATGCCCGGCAGGAGGTCATACAGTTTCTCTTCTGTCCGTTTGTCTGCCTTCAGACCATAAGAGGTGCCACTGCCACGACCCACGGCTCCACCCCCAGCAGCAGCGTAGGCCAGGTANCCCCGCACCCCCGCAGCCCCTACAGGTACAGTCATGTAAATTTCTACAGGAGACCGAAAAGGCAGCAATCAATCAAATCACCGCAAATCAAGCAGTCACACAATTATCAGTCACAATGAGCAGACACAGTGGTAACCATGGTAACCGTGCTCTGTCCTGCAGCCATCAGTACCACACAGTTGCTATGGTGACAGGAGTCTACCCTGCTGCAGGATTATATTTCAGTGATTTAAAGTTTTCAATCAAAGGATGTGATTGATTTTTTTTTTTTTTTTTAANTTTTTTTTTTTTTTTTTAATAAAAATGATATTTCCACTAAAATTCACTTTTGATTCACATTTGATTTAAAACATGTTGATATTTAGTGTCATTGAACAGGAAGCAGCAGGAGCTCACAGCAACTGCACTCACTTCATGTCAGAGACATTTTTCCTCTGAGGGTCTGTCACACCTAAGATCATGTGACTGGTCGGGTCATGTGACTCTTCGGGTCACGGTCATGTGACCCCAAAAGTTCCCTGATGAGGAGAAACGTCTGAACAACAAGTCCAGCTGCAGTGAACTTTGACTAAATCCTGATCAGGCTCAGACGTGAAAATGTGAGTTATTCATTTCTTTATGTGAAACATCATTGCTGTCATAAGAAAAAAACTCTAACCTGGAATCTTTATCTGATTGGATGCCACAAATGATTATTGGTCAAATGGTGATCAGTAATATATCATCTAATAGAGTCTCAGAAATCCTGCTGCTTCTGAGATTTTCCATTTTTATCTGACAACAGCAAAAAGATTTAAATCATGAACAGATGCTTGTGAGCTCAAACTTCATCTGATCAGCAAAGGAATGAATGTTGATGCTGTTTGTGTGAAGAAAGCTGCAGAGTACTTTTCATAAAAAGCACTTTTCATAAAGTACTTCTCATAAAAAGTACTTTTCATAAAGTACTTTGCATAAAGAACTTTGTACTTTTTAAAAAGTCATTTGGTCATCAGAATAATTTAATCTCTTATATCTGATCCCACAGATTCTGGACTCATTAAAAATTCCAGTGTCTCTGTCACTCTGATTGGCTGAGAGGATAAAAAAGGTCGGCATCATGTCAGGTGATTTCATATCCCATCACTGGTGGCCGGGGGCACCGTGGCCCCCACGCTAAATTACTGTTGTTTTTTATTATTTAATTTGTGACTGAGCTCACGTTGCATCAATGTTTTAGACTAAAGCTCAGAATCACTTCCTGTTGTTTCAGATTAAGAGATGACTCGTAATCGCTCCTGACCTCTGACAGACGGCGTTCTGATCAGACCTCGACCTCCCACGTGACCTTTGGCTGCCGGGAAGCGGAACTGACCTGGTATAGCAGCGTAGGCCTGGGGGGCGTAAAACACAGGTGCACCCAGGTACGCTGCTGAGGGGTCGTACACCTGGAAGACAAGAAGCAGAGACGGTTTATTTTGTTGTTATGGGTAAAAATACGTAAATCAAAAAACTGAAGTTTGTTTTGAAAAGCAGCAACAGGATGTAATTAAACTGTTTAACAAGACTATTAAAAATCTAAACAGGAAGGAAAACAACAAAGCCATCAGCTGCTGTTTTTTAATAAACATAAATAATGCAAACTCAGGACTTCCTTCTGGTTTTTCACAGTAAAAGCCTTTCATCAGTTCAGGAGACAGAAGCCATGCCCCATAAGGTTTTTATTTTGTAATGTTTGCAGGACATTTTGAGTTGCATTGAAGTGAAACGTGTGAATGCTGTGAATGAGTGTGGTTATTAATTATTGATTGCTAATCAATCAGAGGAGGTGTGCCATTCTGTGTGAAAGGTGGGCGTGTCTTTGGTGTCTCACCTGCCCCAGAGTGTAGGCGGCGTAATCGGCCTGCAGCAGAGAGCCCCCCCGCCCCCCTGTCCCCCTGGTGTAACGGACGTAGCTGTCCTTGTCCACCGGCTTGGCCAGCGTGACCTCGATAGGAGAACCATCCACGACCTGCAGGAGGAGCGGAATCAGCTCATACAGCGACCAAAACAAACGCAGCTCAAATGAATAATATTCAAAACGAAAAATAAAACAAAGAAAATCCACTGAAAAATAAAGACATCAATAAAAAAGACAATAAATTTAAAAAAAGCACATAATAAATAAAGACATCACGTTGACATGAGGACTGAAAGCTGCTCTGACCTTTCCGTTGAGGGCGTTCATGGCGTTGATGGCGTCTTCTCTCAGTGTGAAATGGACGAAGGCGTAGTCCCTGATCTTCTTCACTCGCTCCACTGATCCTGCAGACGTACAGATTTACACGGATAAAATACGATAAAACACGGATTGATGTTTTGGAAAATGCTTGTCAGTAACATAACGTGTATGCTAGTTATATTTATTGGGCTCAAACATGCAAAACCACAGGTATGGTCCTTTAACATGTACTCGTAGTATAGTATTAGTACTGCAGTACCTGGTTTGAGGCTGTTGAACTCCTTCTCGACGGTTTCCTCTGTGGTTTGCAGCATCAAGTTCCTCACGTACAGGATCCTGACTGTCGCCATGGTGTCCTCATCCACCTCCACTTCAGGCTCCGCCCAGTCCACGGCGATGGCGTGACCCCATAGCTGGATGCGACCTGACGGAGAGGAAAATGCACTTTATTCTTGTACTTTTTACTCAGTCACTTTGGTTTATGCTGGAAATGAGCTGATGCTCCGCTCACTTTTTAAGGAGGTTTTTGGCTGTTTCTGATGGCATCGCTCCACCTTAAAAAGTTTATCTTATCATCAGTCCAATCAGAGCTTCTCCTCCACTGACACACGCTGTGATTGGCTGCTGATAATGTGAATAAGTTCAGTGAAAACTTGTTTTTTCTTCATTTTTACACGTTACGGAGGAACGTTGGACGTTCGTCTCTTTAACGTTTGTTAAATCTGCTGCTCTCTTCAATAATTCCTCACCTGAAAAGTAAATTCACAAAACCAGCAACAACTCTGAAAAGTTAAAGGACCATACCTTTAGTTTTTCAGGTTTAAGCCCAATAAATAAAAGTTACTGCCAACCATTTTCCAAAACATTAAACCGTATTTTACTTTTCCTGTTGTTTTGCCAAATCCACTAATCTTTCTAAACCAAACGTTCAGGTGAGCGGCGACACGGCGTTTCAGCGGACGATTTTTAGAGACGAGAGATTTCTCACGAAACCCGTCCAGTCAAAACTATCACAGGCTCTGATTGGATGATCTTTACCGGGAAGCAGCTTGCGACGGGCCATGGCGGCTGCTCGGTGGCTTTCATACTCCACAAAGGCGAATCCTCGGTTCTTGGATTTGTCTGCGGCGCTCGGATAGACGATGACGTCCACGACGCCGTCGGTGACCTTCTTCATCTCAGACAGGATCTCTTCATGCTTCTTGGTTTTGGGAATCCCGCCCACAAACAGCCGACAGTTATCAACGCTGGCACAAACACCGAGGAGGCGACCATTCCTGCAGGACGGACAAGAAACATTAAATTAAACTAAATTAAATTAAATTAAATTAAAAAAAACTATGAATGGCTAAATTTGACTTAGAAAATTGCAAACTAAACAAAAGTCACTATGTGGTTGCTAGGAAGCTGCTATGGTGATTAGGTGGTTACTCAGCTTATTGCTGGGGTGGCTGTGGTGGTTGCTAATGAACTGGTAGGTGGTTGCTAATGGTTTCTAGGGTGTTCATGGTGGTTAAGAAAGTGTTGCTGGATGGTTTGTTGGGTGTTACACAGTTACTGGAATATTCAGGGTGGTTATTGAAGTGTTGCTAGGTGGTTGCTAGGGTGTTGACAGGTCTTATTAGGAATGTGTTTAGATAATCTGGTATTATGGGAATGACTAAAATAACATTTAATTGTCATTAAAATCACAGAATATAAAAAGTAATTTAACCTAATGAGTTGTTTGTTTGTTCAGCAGTTTATGGAAAATAGAAAATAAAAATAAGCACAAAAAATGTGATGTCAGCTGACAGAAAATCATACGACCAAATTTTATTAATCCTTAAAACTAAGTTATGCAGTAAAAATTCCAAACATTGTCAGACTCGACAATTCAGTAACAAATACTGTAAAGATCCTGACCTGATCTCATAGTTGTTGAGTTGCTTCATGGCAGCTTTGGCTTCCTGTTTGGTGCTGAAGGTGACGAAGGCATAACCTCGGTTATTCCCGTTAAAGTCCATCATCATCCTCACTTCGTAGATCTTACCAAACTACAGGCAGAAACACACATTAGCATGTTAGCATGCTAACATAAAGGTGCATGTGAGCACATTTAAAAATCCATGATAACATGCTAAACCACCATGCTAAATATTAGCATCTCTCTCTCTCTCTTTCAGACCTTCTCACACAGTGGGACCAGTTCGTCCTCGAACAGGTCTCTGGGTAGTTTCCCTATAAAGATCTCGCTGCCTCTCTCTGGTGGGGGGCCGTCCCAGCTGGGTGGCGGGCCGCCGTACCGCCGCTGACCGTTCTCCTAAAAACACAACAACAACAACAACAACAACATCTTATAAGAAAAATGAACACATTTTAATAACAAAATACAGACAAAAACAAACTTTCTGGAGCAGCTGAAGAGTAAAACCTGGATCCTGTTACATTTGAAACACACACACACACACCTGTCTCAGTGTGTATCCCGTGCGCTGCGTTAGCGTCCTTAGCGCCACTTCCTTCTGCGTCCCCGTCAGTCCATCACTGCTTGCTTTCTGATTGGATTCCATTGGTGTGATTGACAGCGATTGTAAATCAAAGAAATTAGCAACGCTCACTGAAAAACAACAAACAACAGTTTGACTGTTTGTGTCTGTAAACAGGAAAGAAGCTAAAGCTAACATGCTGCGGTCCTGCAAAGGTGAGTCCAGTCTGAACCCTCTGATACTGGTCCTGATCCTGATCCTGGTCCATGTCCTGATCCTGATCCTGGTCCTGATCCTGGTCCTGAGCCTGGTTCTGGTCCTGCAGGTTGTTTTCCTGCTCACGGGGACAGACCTTCCTGATGTGAAGATGTTGTTTTGAAGCGGTGGCGCAGAGGTCAAGGTTCACTCTCTAATCATTGACAGACTCTGAGCTTCAGACAGCAAACAGGCCACGCTCAGCGCTGCTCCAATCATGCTAGTCTTAGCATGCTAATATTAGCATGATAACATCAGCATGTGTGAACTGAAAGGTTAGCATGTTAGCATGTGGTCTAGCAGAAAACATCAAAGAAACCTGAAAATGCACAGTCAGAAGTCATTTTGTCTGTTATTGATTCCTCATTTCTAGCAAAATAAAATAATAGTTTGTGGAATCAAGAATTGGCCAAAATAAAAAGTGAATTAAAAATTAATTCCTAAATCAAAGTTTGATCCTGTTTGATAATTATTTTTTTTTCTTTTTGCAGCACAGCTTTTTAGGTAAATTACTGTCAAATTAAAAGTAAAATCACTCTAGACTCCAGAGGCTTAAAGGAAGCGTGATGTAATCAGAGTTCCAGGGTGAAAGGTCACATTAAGAGACTTTTGATAAAAGCACAAAGTGTGAAATGATTCTAAGTTTAGAAAATGTTTCCATGGAAACAGCAGAAACGCCTGTTTTAGGAAAAACATCCCAAATTTAGTTGTAGTTTCTCTGTGTTAGCTTCTATGTTAGCTTCTGTGTTAGCTTCTATGTTAGCTTCTGTGTTAGCTTCTATGTTAGCTTCTCTGTGTTAGCTTCTGTTAGCTTTTGTGCAGCGTGTAGCTTTGAAAGTATTGAAGTCCGGTATGTGAATACAGTAAAATCATGTGATTTTTGTTTTCCTTCACAAGTGAAACTAAACGGAAACGCTTCACGTTCTCAACCTTTCAGCGTGATTAACTCAGACTTTCATCCTGTGGAGTCATTTTGAATTTTTCTTCATTTTTATTCTTCTTACCTCGTTGAATTTGTACTTTATTCACCGCCTAAAAACCTGCACTCTAAATAATTCTTCAGGAGAAACGAGACAAATTTAGTCTGACCGGATTTGAAATCTGAACATTTTTCTGACAATTTCCTACTTGTATCTTGTTTGCTGTTTACGTGTTTTTTTTAATGATGTTTTAAAAAATGAATTTTAAACAGTTTAAATGATTTTTACGTGACAAATGTTTAGAGTAAACACCTTCCAGTGGTTCTCCGTTTATTTAAAGTGCTGAGTTTCATCTTAACGCTGATTTAAATGGTGAAACTGTATTTTGGAGGCTGATAGTTTGCAAAGCGTTTATACTTTTAAACAGTTAAACATCGTCTTCAAGTCCCCCAAAATCCTGAGGACATGACCTCATGACCTCAGAAGAGCAGCGTCCTGATTGGCCGAAGAGCTCGAGCTCATACAGACGGAGACATGGTCAGGATGTTTTCAAAAATCCTTAAATGTGTTCTGTGATATTAAAATGACAACATGAATCTGTCTCACTCTCTCTGCCTGTCTCACTCTCTCTCTGCCTGTCTCACTCTCTCTGCCGGTGTCTCTCTCTGCCAGTCTCATTCTCTCTCTGCCGGTGTCTCTCTCTCTTTCTCTTTTATTCTTGTTGTTCATCACACTCTGGTACAGATTGGTCGAACGACACATGCGTTATATTCTCTCTCTCTCTATCTGTATGATTACTATTGAAAACTTGAAGAAAAAGCAAAAACTTACCTGAGCAATTTCACAGATCACCTGGCTGCGATCAGAGCTGTGTCATTCTGAAGCCTGAGCGAGTGTGGGAGAGTGTCTGTGTGTGTTCACGTGTCATCAGCCTCCTCTTTGTGTGTGTGTGTGTGTGTGTGTGTGTGATCACATCATATCAAACTCCAAAGGTTCACTGTCTTGGTGTTAGCTTTACAAGCCAGAAAATGTTAATGGTTAACCTGTTGCTATCTGTGGAGACACACACACACACACACACACACACACACACACACACACACACAGAGTCCTACTTCTCCAGTGTGTATTATGTCTCTGTCCACTGTCAGTGTATTTGCATGTGTGTCTATATCACTATTTCCATGTACCCGTGTGTATGTGTGTGTGTGTGTGTTTGGTGAAGAGACCTCACCAAAGCAGATAGTGAATGCTGCTGGTCAAAGGCCTCCTG
The DNA here is from genome assembly GCA_014773175.1 of Lucifuga dentata. NCBI lineage: Eukaryota > Metazoa > Chordata > Actinopteri > Ophidiiformes > Bythitidae > Lucifuga > Lucifuga dentata. The sequence continues at coordinate 8,714 of VXCM01005498.1, forward strand.
ACTGACACACACACACACACACACACACACACACACACACACACAGGGAAAATGAAGCAGCTGCTGCAGTCTTGAATTTGTTTCTTTGAGTTATAAAAGTTAAATATGATACGATAAAAACAGAAGGTGTGAATTTCAAAATAAAAGCGTATATGCAGTTTAATCTGGCGTAGCGCCACCTGAAGCTGTAAAAGTAAAAACACTGAGAAAAAAAGTAAATAAAAATTGAGTGAATAAAAAATTGCAGACACATTTCTGTTCTCAGAGATAGAGTGGGACAGGAAGTAAAGTTTGTCCTGAAAGTGGCGCCAGAGTAACACGTGAGGATTTATCTCCGTTTTATTGCCCCCCCNCCCCCCCCCCCCCCACACACACACACACACACCTAAATCTTTTTTCTGTGTTTTGATGTCATATTTTGCAAAGGAAAATTAAATTTAGAAGAATCAATCTTTCATTTTCCATTTCTCTTTCTGTCTCTGTCTCTGTCATAACTTCAGGTTTTTGGGGCTGTACATTAGGTTTATGATTTGAATTGACAATTCTGATTAGAGTTTATTATCTTAAATATTTTCGGTTTTTGTTGGATGTGTTTTTTTTTTTTTTTTTTGTTTTTTTTTGTGACAGTTTATAGTATTTTCCTCTTTTGCTCCGTTATCTCTCTTTCTCCAAACAGCCGGGCGGTCGTCGGTGTTCCGGGATGAGCGGGCCTGGATGACCGGATGCGGGCTTGGAGCTGAAGGGGCAGATGGAGCGGAGGAGCAGGAGGAGGAGGAGGAGGAGGAGGAGGTGCTGCTGCTGCTGCTGCGGCTACCCGGACTGCAGGACGCGGAGCTCCGGAGGATCTCACACAGGTAGAACAGTTCACCTGAGGGAAGAACCCAAAGCCTTAATAATAATAATAATAATAATAATAATAATAATAATAATAATAATAATAATAATAATAAATGGTTGTTTGATTTTAAAAGGTCATGAATAAAGTGAGTAAAATATTCTCAATATCCAAAGTAAAAGTAAACGTATAATTTCAGATGGATCTGGAAAGAATGAAAGAAAAAAAGGAAGGATTAAAGAAGAAGAAGAAAAGGAAAAATGAAAAAAGGTGGAGAAAAAGAAAACAAAAAATGTGTGATTTTTTTTCCTGTTTGTCTCGTTTTGAATATAAAATGTGAATCTTCAAAGTAAATTAACTTGTAACTGCCGTCAGATTAACGTGGTGCCTAAAAACAGAAAAAATCACGGTTTTTTGATGAATGACATCAAAAATATCTACCTATAAATCCAGAAATCTCTGTGGCACCAACATCTCGTCATGTATGAAGTTCAGCAGGTTTGTTGTTCAGACGTGCAGCGTCACGAACACGCAGCTACATTTTAGTAATTATAAATGATAATGGGTTTATATTCTATGTCAAAATGTTTGTGAAATAACATTTTTACTGTTTTAAAATTCCAAACAGTTTCTGAACATTTAAACATCTGCAAACTGGAAATTAACAGAACAAAGAACATTTGTACACATTTATTTTGTAAATGTGTACAAATATTTTCTTTTACACGAGGAACAGAACAGAAAATTAAATTTAATAAAATACTGAATAAAAATATTGAGATATCTAGTGCAAGAGCAGAAAATACATTTAACCAAACTTGTGCAAAACACACAATATGACAGAATACAGAAAGTAACAGCACTGTCTATTCTATTCTGTTCTGTTCTATTCTGTTCTATTAGAATTCTATTGTATTCTGTTTTAGTCCATTCTATTCCATTCTGTTCTATCCTATTCTATTTTACTCTATTCATTTTTCTTTAATGCGTTTTTCCTGATAGTTGTGGGTTTGTGTTGTAATTACGGGCAGCAGCCATCAGGAGGCGCCACAGCACAGCAACACCACGCGTGTCTGACGTCACTCTGTCTTCTTTTCCTTTCGGCTTTTCCCTTCAGGAGTCACCACAGCGAATCATCTGCCTCCATCTAACCCTATCCTCTGCCTCCTCTTCTCTCACACCAACTAACTTCATGTCCTCTTTCCTCTTTCATGTCCTCTGACATCACGCTGTAAAATCACGAAATCTGCCGTCAGCGAATATAAGAAAGTATCAGCAGTACAATGTACTCAAGTACTTAAAGTACGTAGATATTATACCTTTTACTCAACAAGCTACGTGTTAGTTTTAATGTGAGTAAAAACATTTTCTCTCCAGAGAGAAAGAAAGAAAGAAAGAAAGAAAGAAAGAAAGAAAGAAAGAAAAGATGAGTGAGTGGGAAAGAAAAATATATTTGAAACATTTTATGAGTTTATATTTAATTTAGTTTACAGTAGACAGATAGATGATAGATTATAGATGATAGATAGATGATAAATGGGGGGGGGAGTGTGTGTGTNGTAACTCGGGAACTTTGGTCTCTGATCCGGTTTTGAGTCTCAGTTTGTCTTCATAAATAAACAGATTTCATTTGATAAATCGGATTAACTGGATCTGCTGGATCATTTCATCAGCATCTGTTGATCACTTAGCAGGCGGGTTTAACTCAGATCCACCGTGGATCAGGGATCCTGTCTGCGTGGAATGCTGTGACACGCATGTTCGCTGTGGACTCCGGATGCTTTGGTTTGGTGGATGTTTCATATTTTCTCTGCAGCGCATCGATCTTTTTAAAATCTTCCTTCATTTGATGGAACGCCGCTCCGGATCCGAGTCTCTCTGTGATCCGGATGATCGAGGATCCTCCTGGACTCTGCTCCTCTTTCAGAATTAAACTCCGTTTGTAGTAAAACCGGATTTAACGGATCCGCGTCACGCTCCGTTGCTGCTCGTTTTGGATTTTTAAATCTCATTTTAGCCAAATTGAAACTCTGGAAGCGGGTCATTTCCCTGCGTGGGCGCTTTGTTTTAGGAAAAGCTGCTGCTCCTTCTACTCCTGTTCTTTGCTCATTTAGTAACTAAAGTAACTGTAGAAAAGTAACTGTAACTGTAACTGTCAGACTGATGTGATGCAGCGGAAAGTTAAAATATTTTTCTCTGAAATGTGGTGGAGGAAAAAAAAAGTCTCCAAAATGGAAATAATGAAAGTTTGAACTATAAGAAATGCTGGAGTAAAAATACTTAGTAAGAATACTTCGTTACTTTCCATCTTCAGACAGAAAAACAGGTGGAGCTCATGAATAAGCTGGTTTGTAAATATCACCTGAGGTACCTGAGGTCACCTAAGGAGGCGCTATCCTGATTTGTCTCACATTGTTTCAAGTCACATTTTTGTTCTTGAATAACTGAAGACTTTTGTAACTCTAAAAAAAATCAGGAACCTGAAGGTCAGAGGAACCGGCTGAAACCAGAACTCTGCCGGACTGAGAGGAACCTTAAAGCTTCGAACATTTAGGGAACACTAAGGAACACTGAGGAATGTTGAGGTACGCTGAGGAACGTTGAGGTATGCTGAGGAACACTGGAGAACTTTACAAAGATCATCAAGAGGACAGTGAGAAAAACCTCAAGTAGACTGATGAACCTGTGGACTTCCTGTTTTTAGACTGAGCAGGCCTGAGGATTCTGCTTACTTCTAAGAAACCTGAGGAACCCCTATATAGACTCCATGACTCCACAGGGATCAGAGAATTGCTGTGGAACCTGAAGGTACCCAAAGGAACCTGACAAACGCTGAAAACTCAAAGTCCTTTAGGAACCAGCAGGACTGCAAGAACATCTGAGAAACCCCAGAGAGCCCAGAGGAACCAAAGGATCTCTCAGGGATCCCCGAGGATCTATGGGCACATTGCGGGATCTGCAGTACGCCCTGCAGGAGAAGATAGAGGAGCTGCGGCAGCGAGATGCCCTGATTGATGAGCTGGAGCTGGAGCTGGACCAGAAAGATGAGCTGATACAGCGGCTTCAGAACGAGCTGGATAAATACAGATCAGTGATCCGGCCTGCCACCCAGCATGTCCAGGCCCATCAGGTCCAGGTCCAGCAGAGTCTGAATCTGCAGCCCGACCAGCACCGCAGCAAACGGCAGGCCATCTCTGCCGAGCCCACGGTCTGCAACTTCAGCGACCTGAGCCACGTCACGCTGCCCTTCTACCCCAAGAGCCCAGAGTAAGTTCACTAGTCTGAGGGTCTGGACTCAGACCCACCAGGTTTTAGGTCAGGAGAGAGGAACCTTGATGGCAGCAAGGTTGTCTTTGTGTGTTTGGTAAGGGGACACAAGAAGACCTGAAAGTTTACCTGAAAGTAGACAGTGTTTTTTCTGACCTGCTGGTTCACCAGGTGGCAGCAACAGGAAGTTCCTCAATCACACATCCTTCCTGTTTATCTCCAGGTGGTGCTGTGCTGGACCAAACTTTCACTCTTAGACTTTTCATGAAGCCCAAAACCCAAAACTGTGTTTAGTGAGCTCAAAGCTAATGCTAAAGCTAGCACACTGTTGACCTTTCAGAATAAAAGCCCTCATCCAAATCCAGTTTGTGCAGCATCCAGCGTCACTTGTCTGGCAAGCGAAGAGGCAGAAGATATTTCTCTCCATTGGACAGAATCAAGTCAAGTTTATTTAGAGGTCAGAGGTCAGAGTGGGACCATCTACGCTTGTAACACTGAACAAAGGCACTAGAAGTCTTAGAGGAAGTAGTTTAAGAAGTTTTGAGAAAATCAAAGACACGTTTCTCTGATGGAGCATAAAGTATGTGTGGTATCTTTTTATTACAGGATTTTAGCCAGCTTGACCTTTGACATATAGGCCCTTTGAACTATCTTAAATTACATTAGAACAGTGGTTGCCAACCTGTTGATCGCAATCGACAGGTTAGCTAGCAGGACGTTAGCTAGCAGTTAGAGATGTTAGCTAGCAGTTTACAGAGATGTTAACTAGAAGTTTACAGACACTTTAGCTAGCAGTTTACAGAGACGTTAGCTAGCAGTTTACAGAGACGTTAGCTAGCAGTTTACAGAGACGTTAGCTAGCAGTTTACAAGACCTTAGCTAGCAGTGTACAGAGACATTAGCTAGCAGTTTACAGAGACATTAGCTAGCAGTTTACAAGACTTTAGCTAGCAGTTTACAGAGACATTAGCTAGCAGTTTACAAGACATTAGCTAGCAGTTTACAGAGATGTTATCTAGTTTACAAGATTATCTAGAGTTCACAGAGACATTAGCTAGCAGTTTACAGAGGATGTTAACTCACACTTTACAGAGACGTTAGCTAGCAGTTAGAGACGTTAGCTAGCAGTTTACAGAGACATTAGCTAGCAGTTTACAGAGGACGTTAACTCACACTTTACAGAGACGTTAGCTAGCAGTTAGAGACGTTAGCTAGCTGTGTAAGACATTAGCTAGCAATTTACAGAGACGTTAGCTAGCAGTTTACAGAGGACGTTAACTCACACTTTACAGAGAAGTTAGCTAGCAGTTTACAGAGACGTTAGCTAGCAGTCAAGATGGAGAAGAAACACTTAAAGAAATCTGAAACGTGCAGCTTTCACTCTGAGGAAATGTGAAACTTTTTGATTAGATGATGTCATAGACGTTCATTCTGATTTACACTCAGAATGTCGTTTTTCATCAGAAAACGTGAAGGAAGGTTTTGTTCCGAAGTAGCTCTGATGTTTTCCAAAGTGACGTCTCAGCTTATAAATGTGATGGTTCCTTTCTTTCTTTCTTTCTTTCTTTCTTTCTTTCTCGTTCTTTCTTTTTTCTTTCTTTTGTTTTCTTTTTTCCTCTTTCTTCCTCCCTGTCTTCCTTCTTTATTTTTCTTTCTTTTTTGTCCGTCCTTCCTTTCTTTTCTTTCTTTTTCTCCTCCTGCAGGTCAAAGGATTTGATAAAGGCAGCCATCTTGGATAATGACTTCATGAAGAACCTGGAGTTGTCTCAGATCCAGGAGATCGTTGACTGCATGCATCCGGTGGGTTATGGGAAAGATTCGTGCATCATCAAAGAGGGCGACGTCGGGTCTCTGGTCTACGTCATGGAAGGTTTGTTCTGGTTTGATCTGGTATAAATCATAAAGTTTGTTGACATAATATACTTTTATTAGTTTGAGAAGAAAATTGTGAAAAAGTGAAAGTCATTTCACTTTGGATGACACACCTTCACACGTGTCCTTGAGGATTTAGCATGTTGTTTCCGTGTTTAACGGCGTTGGTTTTGAGTCGGTTCAGTGACTCGTCTCCTCCTCCTCGCGGCGGGCGGCGAGCCACGTGAGGCGACGAACAGACGACATTTATGAAAGCGGATCAGAGCGAAGCCGAACTTTAGAACAACTAAATTATTCACGAGTCGTGTTTTTTATCGTGTTTTTAGTCGTTTCTAGTCGTGTTATTAGTCATTTTTAGTCATATTTTTAGTCATGTTTTTAGTCGTGTATTTAGTCGTTTTTAGTCGTGTTATTAGTCATTTCTAGTCATATTTTTAGTCGTGTTTTTAGTCGTTTTTAGTCATTTTAAGTTGTGTTTTTAGTCGTGTTTTTCGTCATGTTTTCAGTCGATTTTAGTCGTGTTTTTCGTCGTGTTTTTTGTCATTTTTAGTCGTGTTTTTAGTCGTGTTTTGCGTCGTGTTTGTAGTCGTTTTTCGTTGTGTTTTTAGTTGTTTTTAGTCGTTTTTTGTCGTGTTTTTAGTCGTGTTTTTTGTCATGTTTTTAGTCGTTTTCAGTCGTATTTTTAGTCGTGTTTTTCATCGTGTTTTTCATCGTTTTTAGTCATTTTCAGTCGTGTTTTTAGTCGTTTTTAGTCGTGTTTTTCATCGTGTTTTTAGTCATGTTTTTAGTCGTGTTTTTAGTTGTTTTTAGTCATTTTTACTCATGTTTTTCGTCGTGTATTTAGTCATTTTAAGTCGTGTTTTTCATTGTGTTTTTCGTCGTTTTTAGTCGTGTTTTTAGTCGTGTTTTTTGTTGTGTTTTTTGTTGTGTTTTTAGTCATTTTCAGTCGTGTTTTTAGTCGTGTTTTTAGTCATGTTTTTCGTCGTGTATTTAGTCGTTTTTAGTCATTTTAAGTCGTGTTTTTAGTCGTGTTTTTAGTTGTTTGTAGTCATTTTTAGTCGTGTTTTTAGTTTTTAGTCGTGTTTTTAGTTGTTTGTAGTCATTTTTAGTCGTGTTTTTAGTTTTTAGTCGTGTTTTTAGTCATTTTTAGTCGTGTTTTTCATCGTGTTTTTAGTCGTTTTATGTCGTGTTTTTCATCGTGTTTTTAGTCGTTTTATGTCGTGTATTTAGTCGTTTTTAGTCATTTTAAGTCGTGTTTTTCATTGTGTTTTTCGTCGTTTTTAGTCGTGTTTTTTGTTGTGTTTTTAGTCATTTTCAGTCGTGTTTTTAGTCGTGTTTTTAGTCATTTTTAGTCATGTTTTTCGTCGTGTATTTAGTCGTTTTTAGTCATTTTAAGTCGTGTTTTTAGTCGTGTTTTTAGTTGTTTGTAGTCATTTTTAGTCGTGTTTTTAGTTTTTAGTCGTGTTTTTAGTCATTTTTAGTCGTGTTTTTCATCGTGTTTTTAGTCGTTTTATGTCGTGTATTTAGTCGTTTTTAGTCGTTTTTCGTTGTGTTTTTAGTCGTTTTTTGTCGTGTTTTTCATCGTGTTTTTAGTCGTTTTTTGTCGTGTTTTTAGTCGTTTTCAGTCGTATTTTTAGTCGTGTTTTTCATCGTGTTTTTCGTCGGTTTTAGTCGTGTTTTTTGTTGTGTTTTTAGTCATTTTCAGTGTTTTTAGTCGTGTTTTTCATCGTGTTTTTCGTCGTTTTTAGTCGTGTTTTTAGTCATTTTCAGTCGTGTTTTTCATCGTGTTTTTAGTTGTTTTTAGTCGTGTTTTTCGTCATTTTTAGTCATTTTTAGTCATTTTGTCATGTTTTTAGTTGTTTTCAGTCGTGTTTTTAGTCGTGTTTTTGAGTTCTTTCTAGACAGAAGCAGAGTCGCTGGCTGAGAATTGGTGTTGGAGTTTCTCAGAGTACAGTCGTTTAGCTTCTCTCACCGCCTTGCTAAACCTGTACTTGGACTCTCTAAACCTGTCCCTGTCCCCACTCTGAAACGCTTCTTCCTTCTGCAACCTCAGCTGTCTGAGTTTAGCTGTGAACCAGGGTTTGTCGTTGTTATAAGTCACCCTGGTGCCTGAAGGTATGCAGCAGTCCTCACAGAAGCTGATGTAGGACGTCACAGCCTCTGTGAACTCGTCCAGACTGTTGGTAGTGGCCCTGAAAACATCCCATTACCTTTGTTAAAGTCACCTAGAACATTAACCAGGGAGTCCGGGTTTGTCCGCTCCACACAGTATCTGGTCGGCGAGCATACGCTGTGCCTCCTGCACGTCGGCCTGCGGTGGGATGTAAACACCGACCAGGATGAACGAAGCGAACTCACGGGGGGAGTAGAACGGTTTACAGTGTATGAAAAAAGATTCCAGGTCTGGAGAACAGTGCTGCCGAATCATTGTCACATCATTACACCAGCCACTGTTAACGTAGAAACAGATTCCTCCACCTTTTGTCTTTCCGGAAAGTTCTGTGTCACGATCCACTCTGAAGAGTTGGAAACCTGCTAGCTGCAGCGCAGAGTCTGGTGTCGATCCACACAGCCACGTCTCCGTGAAGCATAGCACTGAGGATGAGGAAAAGTCTCTGTTTCTCCCCACCAGTAGCTGAAGCTCATCCAGTTTGTTAGACAGTGAACGCACGTTGGAGAGAAATATTCCTGGAAGCGGTGTGCAAGTTCCACGGCGGCGAACATGCACAAGCGCACCAGTGCGTTTCCCTCTCCTCCGGCATTTCACGGCGTGTACAAAGGTGAGGGCACCTGTGACCAGAATGTCTAATAATTCCATGGAAGGCAAGAGGAAAGTGGGAAATAAATCTGCTGGAGTTGTGCTCCTGATGTTCATGAGCTCATCTCTGGTGAAAGAACTCCGGGTACTGCAACAAAAAGCTGAATTTACAAGCAAAGCAAAACAGCGCGCACCAAAACACCGAGGCAGCCGTCCGCGGCGCCATCTTTATGTCCTTTCAGGTTTAAGTCGTTTAGTCGTGTTTTTAGTCACGTTTTTAGTCATTTTTAGTTGTTTTTAGTCGTGTTTTTTGTCATGTTTTTAGTCATTTTTAGTTGTATTTTAGTCGTGTTTTTCGTCCTGTTTTTAGTCATTTTTAGTTGTATTTTAGTCGTGTTTTTAGTCATTTTTAGTCATGTTTTTAGTCACGTTTTTCGTCCTGTTTTTAGTCATTTTTAGTCGTGTAAAATGTAATGTAATTAAAGTTCAGAATGAATTTTGACTTTGATGAAAAGTGTCAGAGGGAGGAAATGAGGGAAGGAAGGAAAGAAAGAGGGAATAAATGAGCAAAGCATGTCCCCGACACTGATCTCATCAGCAGAGAAGACACGTGTGTGTGTGTGTGCGTGTGCGTGTGCGTGTGTGTGTGTAGTGGGGGGGGGGG
>VXCM01005498.1:27375-32375 GCA_014773175.1 Lucifuga dentata
CCCCCCCCCACCCCCCACACACACATATGTATATGTGTGTGTGTATGTGTATACACATACAAACACACACGCATACACACACACACACAAATACACATACACACACACACACACACACACAAATACACACACACGCACACATACACACACACACACACGCACACATTTTCACACACATACACATATAAACAGACATGCACACACGCTCTTATTGATCCACATAAATCATCATTAACGCTGTCAGTCTGTCTGCTGAATTATTGATCCATCACTTTTCTGATCGTCTACTGATGATTGTTAATCACTTTACCTGTCAGGTAAATGTCACCAAGCAGGATTCAGCCAATGAGGAGCCAGTGTTCCTGAGAGAGCTGACCAAGGGAGACTGGTTTGGAGAGAGGGCGCTGCAGGGGTAAGGTCACGTGAACTCTGACCCCAAACCCCAAACCCACCTTAACTTTTAGTCCTTTCTTCTTAATCCTGAACCCATTACCTTTACATCAGAACCCTTACCTGGTTCATATGAATCTTGAACCTGTAACTCCAACAACGAACCTTAAACCCGAACCCTAAAAACCAGATCTGAACCTTAAACCCGAACCCTAAAAACCAGATCTGAACCTTAAACCAGAACTCTAAAAACCAGGGTTTGGGTTGTATTTATATGATATATTCACAGTAATATTTATATAATATATTCACAGTAATATTTATGATATATTCACAGTAACATTTATATGTATTCACAGTAATATTTATATGATATATTCACAGTAATATTTATGATATATTCACAGTAATATTAATATGATGTATTCACAGTAATATTTATATGATATATTCACAGTAATATTTATGATATATTCACAGTAATATTAACGATGTATTCACAGTAGTATTTATATGATATATTCACAGTAACATTTATGATATATTCACAGTAATATTTATATGATGTATTCACAGTAACATTTATATGATGTATTTACAGTAACATTTATATGATTATTCACAGTAATATTTATATGATATATTCATCTGTTATATTCACAGTAATATTTATGATGTATTCACAGTAATATTTATGATATATTCACAGTAATATGTATATGATGTATTCACAGTAATATTTATATGATATATTCACAGTAATATTTATATGATGTATTCACAGTAATATTTATATGATATATTCACAGTAACATTTATATGATGTATTCACAGTAACATTTATATGATGTATTCACAGTAATATTTATGATATATTCACAGTAATATTTATATGATGTATTCACAGAATAGTTATATGATATATTCACAGTAATATTTATATAATATATTCACAGTAATATTTATATGATGTATTCACAGTAATATTTATGATATATTCACAGTAATATTTATATGATATATTCACAGTAACATTTATATGATGTATTCACAGCAATATTTATATGATGTATTCACAGTAATATTTATGATATATTCACAGTAATATTTATATGATATATTCACAGTAACATTTATATGATGTATTCACAGCAATATTTATATGATGTATTCACAGTAATACTTATATGATATATTCACAGTAATATTTATGATGTATTCACAGTAACATTTATATGATGTATTCACAGTAATATGTATATGATGTATTCACAGTAATATTTATATGATATATTCACAGTAATATTTATATGATGTATTCACAGTAATATTTATATGATATATTCACAGTAATATTTATGATATATTCACAAAAAAACTCTAAACATTAAAACAGGAGAAAAGGAAATAATTTCTACAGTTTTATCCATGTTAATATGTAACATGACCTCATGAAGCCAAAACGTATAAACAGTATTTTGATGTCGTGTTTTAACTTTATCACAGCAGAGTTTATTTGATGCTGTCAGAGGTTTTCATACAATATTCACATGATATTCAAATGATATTCACATGATATTCATGTGATATTCACATGATATTTATATGACACTGTGTGTCATTTTGGTGGAAAGAATCCGTGTTGAGCAGAGAGAACATGGTTTGAGTTCAGAGTTTCGTTTTGCAGCAGGTTTGTGAGTTTTTAATTCTTTAAAGTTTAGAGTTTGCAGAAACTGAGCGATAGTTTCAGGAAATGTGTTAAAACAGTTTGGAAAAACTGTAACACACGGATCTGCATGTTTACCTGAAACTCACCTGACAACAACGTGATTTAATGTAGCAACGATGCTAGGAATGAGCTTCAGTTTTTACAGCGCGTCACTTTATTTTTATTTAACCTTTATGTTACCAGGTAGATCTCATTGACATAAAAATGTATTGTGACGTAGTTAGCATAGCAGTTAGCATGTTTATGTTTTTGTCACTGACTTTATCTCTGGAGTTTATTCAGACACCGTAACTGCTACACGTGAACATGTGACAGTATAATGCTTTCGTGTGTGTGTGTGTGTGTGTTCCTCAGAGAGGATGTCAGAACAGCCAACGTCATCGCTGCTGAGGCCGTCACATGTCTGGTCATCGACAGAGAGTGAGACACACACACACACACACACACACACGGATCAGAATCAGATGATAAAGATAAACTAACATTTCACGTTAGCATTGATCGAGTCGTTTCCTGTTTATGGAGACATTAATGGAGCTTTAACTCCAAACCTGCCACGTTTCTGTAAACCTCTGCTGGTTTGAACTCTGATTCAGCTTTTTCTCATCAGTGATCTCACATAAAAATACAGATAACATCTATGACAGATTTTAGTTTTAATCGATCAGGTATTTCACTGCTAATTACCCAGAAAAGTCAGGATAACTTGTAAGGATGGAAATGCATCAGAAAGGATAAAAAACAGGTGAATTAGCAACAGTAAGATTCAGGAAAAAACTCTGAAAATCTATTCAAATAAAAATATGAAAAATAACAATGAGGACTCATCAAGAATACGTTTGTAAAGTTTAAAACAACCTGAAATTCAGGCACAAGCTTTAAAAACGTGAGAATTTCCAGGAAAATGTGGTTGGTTCTGTCCAGCTGATTTAAGCTTTTGCTGCCCTCTGCTGGTGTGTTCAGGTGGCTGCGCTTTACACGAATATTATGGGTTTGTTTTTAATAATTATTTTAGGTTTTATAATGATATTTGGGGTTCACCCTGCCTCAGAGAATGACACAGATCTACAAAGACATTAATTAGATTGAACAGGTAAGTAAAGAAACAATTCCCACTATGGAAGCCGCATGGTGATTGGCTGTGGTATTCTTCCTTCTCAGCTCGTTCAAGCATCTGATTGGTGGACTGGAGGATGTATCCAATAAAGGTTATGATGACGCTGGGGCCAAGGCCAAGTAGGTTAAACACACACACACACACACACACACACAGTTGAAGAAGTGCTGCTGAAATAGAAACTGTTCATGTTTCGGTAATTAAAAACCGTTTGTGGAAGTTTCTGTGTACAAGCGTGTCGAGTTCAAGTTCACTAATCAAAGCAAAACGTTTGTGTGTGAACTGGAAGCAGAAAGAAGCTGCTAGCCTAACTTAGCACAAAGACTGTAAGCAGAGGAAACAGCTAGCCTAACTTAGCACAAAGACTGTAAGCAGCTATCTTAGCTTAGCACAAAGACTAGAAGCAGAGGAAACAGCTAGCCTAGCTTAGCACAAAGACTGGACACCAGCCTCTGACATCATATGACTGCTGTCATAAAACCCGAAGCAATAAAACTCTGCTGCAGCTCTTATTGCTACACCTAGCTTAGCTCAAAGACTGAGAGAAGGGGGAAACTGTTAGCCTAACTTAGCACAAAGTCTTGAAGTAGAGGAAGCAGCCTAGCTTATCACAAAGACTGTAAGTAAGGGGAATTGCTAGCCTAGCTCCATTAAAAGTCAGAAGATCTGCGTTGTAGCTGAGTGATTCCCACATGGTTTAGCAAAACGGAGTGAAAGCGGCAGGAAGTCAGGAAGTGTTGAGGGTTAAATCCAACATGGCGGCTGTCTGAATGTTTACAGCAGCAACAGGATCCTTAGCAACGCTTATGTAAGACCAGCTAATAACTCCTGTGACTTTAGGAGCTTCAACCAGGTCAGAGGTCAAGGACAGCGAGACTCACGTTGATGATGAAGGAACGTTTGGTTTTAAGAACCGTCTCACTTCCTGTCAGGTGTTACAGCGTCTTTCTCATCCAACACACACATTTTCATTTTTGTTGTAGTGTCAGATCCATAAACACCAACACACACACACACACACACGCACGCACGCACGCACGCATGCACACACACACACACACACAGACGCATGCACACACACACATGCATGCACGCACACACGCACACATACAAATGCACACATGCACATGCACACAAATGGACACACACACATGCACACATACACATGCACCCACACACTCCCTCTCTCAGTGTAAAGCTGTCAGGTGACTTCCTGTCATGTGACAGAGTGGAGCTGATCACTGTCATTTCCTCTTATGGTATTGATTCAGTATCACACACACACACACACACACACACCAGGTGTTTGGCTGTCTGTCAGACTCTACAGGAAGGGGGCTGCTGATTGGTGTTGCCATGGAAACAGTAAATATAAACACCATGCTGTGTTTATAATGGATCATATGTCATATTTTAAACATTTATCTCAGGTTTGGTAAACATTATAATTTATATTTAAATTATTTTAATATATATTTATAATATTTTTTACTACTTATATTGTTTTATTTTATATTATATATATTTTATATTTTAGTATATATATTACTATTTATAATATTTGTTACTCTGAAGCTTTTCCTTTTTATTTATTATTAAATTCTTTTTTGTTTTTGTTTACAGATTTAAAAAGATGACTTGACAGCTAAAAATTCATACTTTGTTATTTTATATTTATTTTACTGATAAACAAACAGCAAATACTTAATAAATACTTCATGCTTGTATTTAAAAAGATGTTAAGAAAAACTCATTAGGCCGTTT
>VXCM01005498.1:37375-38939 GCA_014773175.1 Lucifuga dentata
TAATATATTACGACATATTACAATACTATATATTATAGTACAACATATTATGGTACAACATATTACAACATATTACAACACTACATATTATAAAACTATATATTATAGTACAACATATTACAATACTATACATTACAGTACAATATATTACAGTACAACATATTACAACATATTATGGTACAACATATTACAACATATTACAACACTACATATTATAAAACTATATATTATAGTACAACATATTACAATACTATACATTACAGTACAATATATTACAGTACAACATATTACAACATATTATGGTACAACATATTACAACATATTACAACACTACATATTATAAAACTATATATTANACAACATATTATGGTACAACATATTACAACATATTACAACACTACATATTATAAAACTATATATTACAGTACAACATATTACAGATTACAGATTATACAACTCTCTCTCTGTCTCTCTGTCTCTGTCTCTCTCTCTCTCTCTCTCTCTCTCTCTCCCTCTCTTTCTGTCTGTCTCTCTCTCTCTCTGTCTCTCTCTCTCTCTCTGTCTCTCTCTGGCTTTAGTCCTCCTTTCTCAGGTCCTGATCCGATGAAGACGTATAATATCATCCTGAGAGGAATCGACATGATTGAGTTCCCAAAGAAGATCGCTAAGAATGCTGCGAACCTCATTAAGAAGTTATGCAGGTAGGGGGCGCTGTGTGGGCGTGGTCAGATGACTTTTTATTTGTTTTTTTTCCTCCAAAACAAAAGTCTGATGTGTCCATGTTTGACAGAGACAATCCGTCAGAGAGACTTGGAAACCTGAAAAATGGAGTTAAAGACATTCAGAAGCACAAGTGAGTGAAACCTGATTGGCTGCTGCCCTCTTTGGCTCCTCCCCTATCTTTCTCTCTCTCTCTCTCTCTCTCTCTCTCTCTCTCTCTCTCTCTCTCTCTGTGTGTGAAACAGATCAAAAGTGAGATAATTAACAGGAAATGGAGTAAGATATGAACAGGAAATGAAAAGTATACCACACAATACATACAATACAATATATACAATGCAATACATACAATACAACACAATACAATACATACAATATAACACAATACATACAATACAATATATACAATACAATACATACATTACAATGCAATACATACTGTACAAAACAATGCATACATACAATACATACAATATATACAATACAACACAATGCATACAATACAATACACACAATACAACACAATACAATACATACAATGTAACACAATACATACAATACAATACAATACACTATATACAATACAACACAATACATACAATACAATACAATATATACAATACAATACAACACAACACAATACAATACAATACAATATATACAATACAACACAATGCATACAATACAGTACAACACAATATATACAATACAATACAATACAACACAATACATACAATATAATACAATATATACAATACAGTACAATACAGTACAGTACAAAAATGCAGCCTCAAGGGGGCACAAGCCAGTGTCCTCCTTGTGCCGGTCCCAAGCCCGAATAAAT
>VXCM01005500.1:0-10024 GCA_014773175.1 Lucifuga dentata
CTTTTTTTTTTTTTATTATTTTGTGTCTTTAATACTGCTATATTGCTATATATTGTTATACTGTATAGTTACACACAAAGTCATCTGTTCATCAGAACCGTTAGTAAATGAAATACACTGCATTATTAATTGGAAGGTGTAAGTAGACAAACTGTTATCAGCTCACATCTGAGAGCTCAGTCTGCAGGGACACTTCCACCACGTCATCGCTGGCCTTTAGCTCTCTACAGGACACACACACACACACACACACACACACAGCAAACAGTGCACTTAACACTCAATACACTACAGCATATGCATACACGAACACGAAGGTATTCTGATAATTACACATATTGACCAACAAATAAAATGTTTTTTACGTGCACATTTGCATGCCACCCCCACACGTGCATGTGTTTCTGTTTGTGTTGAGTCGGCACATGTGTGACGGTTCCTGCAGTGTTTTGATTAGCGCCTTAAATCAACACAAAGTCAAATTAGCCTCCCACTCAGCTGCAGCAGTTATGTGCTTGACACAATTCTTGATCTCTTTCACTGCCTGGCATTGATGTGCATGTGGTTGCAGTTTGATATGATTGGATGTAACCTGCCTGGGATAATGTGGCTTATTATGTCATTATTTCCTCTTTTTTTTTTTTTTTTTTTTCGTCTGTCTGTCTCTCTACAGGAAAACGCTGTGAATGGGGATCACCTGTGGCTGGAGACGAGTTGTTCTGGAGAGCTCTGTTATCTTGGAGAGGACACCTGCCTGCTGAAGACCGCAGTGAGTAGTGGAAACACTGACCGCTGGTGTGTGTGTGAGAGAGAGAGAGATGGACGAGTTTGGGGTTTTTGAAGATAACCTGGACGTGTTTTTGTTGAAGCTGCTGATTTCTGTTTTCTTGTCAGATTGAAAAAGCCTCTGAAGTCTCATTTAGGGCCCAAACACACCAAGCTGACAAACGCCCACATTTTTGTTGTTGTGTCTGACCTTATCAGCAGTCGTCTGAGCCTAATAAATCTGAATGATTTCACTCATTTACTGCAATTTCTCCTATTTTTACCCTCTGCCTTTTTCCACAAACAGATGACTGTGTTGAAAATGCCAATGCTAAGAAATCAAGCAGTTTCAGCTCCAATTTATAATATGACATTTTACCAAGTCATGTCAGGCCTTTTATCAGATCATTTAAACAGATTCACACTTGTGTGAAAAGTGATAACCTGGTTTGTTTTGCCTTTCTGCAATGTCACGTCTTTCAGGTTTATATACACTACAGGCCAGAAGTCCCCCAGATTAAAAAAAAAAAAAAAAATNAAAAAAAAAAAATCATCAATACACTGTTTGTTTTACAATTTATTGCACAGGAAATGACAAAAATACCTAAAAGGAACGTAACTAATTACTTTTCCAGAAGAATTAGTCACATCAAATTTTGAAATTTTGACCACTAATTGGTAAACCGGTTGGAATCGGGTGTCTTTGAAGGATGGAATGGTAATTCTCTTTCTTAATAATTCCTTTAACTTGGACCAAGTTAATGCTCATGCTGTTGCTCAACAGCGTGGCAGAGCAATGGTGTGGCAGGGGCGTGGCTCAGAGCAACAGCATGAGCAGGCTGTAGCATGCTAATCCAAAATGATGTGGGAGAAGGCAGACAGCAGCTATTGAAAGGAATGTTAAACCACATTAGCAGGAAGTTGCACTAATACAGACTGATGCCTTCATGAAAAATCATTTCTGTAGCCATAGCGGCTACAGAATGTGAGAATTGTTGACTAATTCTTCTTGAAAAGTTATATTTATTTTATGTATTTTTGTCATTTGCTGTGCAATAAATTGTAAAACAAAGTGTATTGATGATTTTTTTTTTTTTTTTAAATCTGGAGGTGGTCTCAAACTTCTGGCCTGCGTGGAAGCCATCAGCTGGCCGTTAGCTGTAGTCTTTATGATGTCTTCAAGTATGAACAGAATATCTGAGGTGATTATTTGGCGTTTGTCTGCACAAACTGGATCATCTTGGTGTCAAATCCTTAAAAAAGATACTGAAAAGTAGAGTTTGATCAGTGAATCGGTTTCTTCCAATGCTTTGTTTTGCACTTTAATTCACCTTTAAAGCATCAGATTAGATAATGGCTCATTCTGTACATCACCAGCTCCTAAAGGTTTGTGAAACGTGTAATCAGTGCAAACACAGAGCAGACATGCTAACAGACAGATTTCTGTAAGCAGCATTATTTCAAACAGGAGGCCGCTATTTCATATAGATAAATATGTCTGTGCTGACACATAAACTTTGATAGTCAAACATACTTGTAGGTTTGCAGTCGTGGTATGGAACTACAGTGCCAGAGCCTGCATAAGCACAAGACTCCTGCCAGAAAGAGTCTCTGCAGTAAAAGCACATTTACTGTAAACTCGCTCAGGTGGGTGTTAAATTAGATAAACAGCCTGTCAGCGCTGTGTGCTTTTAGTAGCTGAAGAGGACGACCTAACCTCAGAGGAATCTTAGATCACTTTGACAAGTCATGGTTGACATATACCTGCTCACGATTTGGCTGATTTTTTTTTTTTTTTTTTTNTTTTTTTTTTTTTTTTTTCTAAATCATCAAGGGAAAAGTTACCAGTTGGAGAGATGAAGCAGAGGCAAAGCTCAGCGCTGAAAGTAACGTGGGAGTTTGCTGCTGAACGTTTCTATCACCTTTGTACCTAAATCTCACAGCAGTTTGAAGATGTTGGTGATTAAGCAGAAAAGGAGAAACAGGATTTCTTCTTCTTGTAATCAGAGAAATATCTGACATCCTGAAAGCCTTTTTTAGTTTGGGACAATGTTCTGCTACTCGGACTGTAATACCTATAAGCCCTGTCCACTTCCTTTGCTCAAAGTTTGTTCTTTTATGAGACACTTTAAAAATCTAACCTAAAAATCCAGATTCTATTAAATATTTATTCTGTTAATCAACTGAGGACTATTAAACTTTCATACAAAGAAGTGATGATGATGATAACGGAGACCAGATGGATTTGTGTCACTGTGAAGTCCTAATATGCTTAATTCCTTGCAAATTAACTCTGTAAATAAGTATTATTTTCATTATCATTTGCTCATTTGTGTATTTGTTCAATTAATCATTTAGTATATAAAATGTCAAAGAAATAGTGATAAATCTGATAGATTAACATCTTCAAATAGGTTGTTTTATCTAAAAATGTTGTTGGTTAATTTTCCATTGATTTATCAATCAATCTCCATTTATGCGTTTCACCACCATTATAAATATATTATCTATTCAAAAAGTCAAATGGGAGATAAAGCAGTCCCTCCTCTGACATTATTAGGAGTCACTATTAATCATTTCTTTCATTCCCATAAATTTTACTAAAATCTATTGAACTGTCAGCAATTAAAAGTGGAACGGGTGCGTGTTGGAAGGCTCGTATGAATGTTAAGCAGCCAGTTATCAGAGTCAAAGGCGCTTTAGCGGCGCTGCGCCATTCAGGGTTTCCTGCTGCGACAGTGAAGAGCCAAACCAGTGAGAGGAGCCGAGGCCACTCCATTATCTGCTGTGTTATTATGACATAATGAGTGATTTGTCCGTCGTGCCAGCCGGGGCAACGGGGAACATCGTTTAAAGCCATACAGCAATTTGATATCTGATGCTCGCGTCTTGTTTTTAATTTCCAGTCACATTGTGAGAAGAACGAGTGGATTTGTTTCTTCTTTCTCTACCTGACTGTAGCACTTCTTTTAGTTCTTAAAGGACCATACCACCTATTTTGCATGTTTTTGCCTAATATATTCAGTTTTCATACATGTTAACGTTACTGACAATCATTTCCTAAAGGATAAAACCGTATTTCAGCTTTCCTGATATTTTGCTAAATCTCTTAATCTTTCAAAATCAAATATTCAAGTGATACACCCACCTTAAAAATCCATGTTTCTCCTGCTAATAGTTACACAGCCTTATGAAGTCACGGTCCTTTAAATTTTTCCATAAACGCAGGTCTTCTTTTGGGACTATATTCCCCGGTGGAGGCATACATTCACTCCACGCTTTTTATTGAGCTTAAACACTAAAATTACATAACTTCTAAAAAAACCTGAATACACGTCTTGTTGGTGATGATGGATTACCTATCCCAAGAACGTTTACAGTATCAACAAGTTGATTTTAATAGCAGAATGAACTGAAACCAATGGAGGTCTGGAAGGTAGGAAAAACATTTTTAATTTGGTGTTCCAGTAGTATGCTTTGGGAAATGATTGTCAGTAACGTAACACGTATGAAAACTGAATATATTAGGCTCAAATATGCAAAATGGGTGGTATGGTCCTTTAAACTTCCAATTTTATTGGTTTAAATTTTCTTTAATATTTTTCGTTTTTTTGTTGGTTTCATTTTCGTTAAAGATGCCGTCTGTGCAGTCTAACGGTGCTGAAGCTGACCGACTGCTTTCAGAGCACCAACACTAATTTACAGACAGCATCAATCCATTTTTTTTTAGTAGTGACTCACGAAGAAAAACAACTGAGAATGTAAATTGAAGGTGTTGCTTTTCAGTCCTCTGTGACATTTTGCTGCTGATAAATGGCTGTTAAAATTGTGTGTGATTGTGTGTTTTTATGCTTTTATCTCCGTGCAACAGCGTGCACGTATCATTAATTTGTTTTCTGGTGCATGTATGTGTGTTGGGTTGTGTGTGTGTGTGTGTGTGTGTGTGCGCGTGTGTACCTACAACCCTTCATCTCGTGTCTTTTCTCTCTTTTAAGAAGTCGGCCCCCAGGAGGAAATGTGCAGCCTGTAAAATCGTTGTTCACACTGGCTGCGTTGAACAACTAGAAAAGGTGTGACATATACACACACACATGCACACACACACGCACAACTTGTATTCATGCTCTTTTATTCTCCAGATTAACTTCAGATGTAAGCCAACCTTCAAAGAGGGAGGATCTCGGTGCCTCAGAGATGTAAGTGTGTACATGTTAGAGAAAGTGTGTGTGTGTGTGTCTGTGTGTGCATGTTACTGTATTAACACCTCTTTCTGACACCAGAATGTATTGAGACATCACTGGGTTCACAGAAGAAGACAGGAGGGGAAGTGTCGACAGTGTGGAAAGGTGAGGACACACGCATGAATGCAAACACGTATATGGTTATTGGTTAATACACAGAAGCTCAGTGTTTTTCTTTTCACGCAGAGTTTTCAGCAGAAGTTCTTCCACAGTAAAGAAATCATTGCCATCAGCTGTTCCTGGTGTAAACAGGCCGTAAGTGATTAAGATTTAGGGACCTGATGCTCTCAGATGTGAAATAATCAATGAATCTGATCAATAATATCTGATCAATAACGAGAAGACTTTGCTTTCAGTTCCACAACAAGGTGACGTGTTTCATGCTGCACCAGATTGAGGAGCCGTGTTCACTGGGGGCTCACGCTGGAGTCATCGTACCACCCTCCTGGATCATAAAAGTCAGGAAACCACAGGTACACACACACACACACACACAAACTATTACAGATCCCCAAGGTCAGTTCGCTGGCTGAAGTTCACTAGAATTCATTTTGTGAGCATAATGAGAAACGACATTGTTAAATCTAAATTTAAAACTCTAAAAGGCACGTGTGAAAATTTGTGTGTGTGTGCGCATGCGTGCACATGTTGATATGTGTCTGTGTGTAGTTGTGTGTAATTTC
The DNA here is from genome assembly GCA_014773175.1 of Lucifuga dentata. Lineage (NCBI taxonomy): Eukaryota > Metazoa > Chordata > Actinopteri > Ophidiiformes > Bythitidae > Lucifuga > Lucifuga dentata. The sequence goes on from VXCM01005500.1 coordinate 5,690, forward strand.
GGCTCTGATGTGATACGAGCTGACATTTGTCTGACATCTGTCTGAGACAACTCTGGGTTTGTGTCGTGTCATCAAACACACACACACACACACACACACACACACACACACACACGCACAGATATCCCTCAGTCACATCACATGCTCGATTGCACTTTTAATTAGCATCACAAAGGACATAATGACACTAACCAGTGTGTGTGTGTGTGTGTGTGCGCGCACGTGTGTGTGTGTCCTAGAGCTCACTAAAGAACTCTGCCAGGAGGAAAAAGCGGACATCGTTCAAACGAAGGACGAGCAAGAAGGGGCTGGATGTAAGTAGCACAGACAGAAACCAAATAAGTTTTCCTGATTGCAAATTTATATTTTACATTTACCTGAATCCACCTTGACCTGCCATGAGTTTAAAAAAAAAACAAAACAGGAAAGAGTTTGTGTGGATGTACTGCATACTTGTTCCACTTTACTTCTCTTCCTAGGAGTCCAAATGGCGTCCCTTCATGTTGAAGCCTCTTCCGTCTCCTCTCATGAAGCCCATTTTGGTTTTTGTCAATCCCAAAAGTGGAGGCAATCAGGTCAGGAAACTCAACTGCATCAGCATCAAAGGGGAAAATCACGCAATAATTTAAAAAATAAAAATTAATTTTACTCTTCGTCAGAATCTCGACAGAGCGTGGCGTCTCATATTTGAAATTGGGGTGGAAAATCTCCGGTGTCGCAGCCTCCGTCAGGCTTTTTAAACTGCTGCCGACAACCAGAACGCAACAGGGAGATTCAGCATTATCAGACCCCGATCTACTCTGAATTTCCTAGAAATATTCACTCTCAGAAAATGTAAAATTCATCATCATGCTGGATTAAAATGACAGGACCTATTGGTCTAAAAAAAAAAAANTACAAACCTCTGTGCATGCTTACGAAACTTACAGCGCCACATCCTGCCAAAAAGCGAGCACAGAGGTTTGTAAGCGAGCAGACAGGTTCGAGCGTGAGTATTTTGAGTTTTAAGTGCGAGCAGAAGAAATCCGTGCGTGAAAGCAGCATTTAAAGGGAAAATCATGCTCTCAAACTGATAAATGATGCTCTGGAATTATGGCAGGAAAATAACGCCATAATAAAGCCTCTTTTTTTNTGCTCTCAAACTGATAAATGATGCTCTGGAATTATGGCAGGAAAATAACGCCATATTTATGATTTTGCTTCCATAGTTCTGATGGCGTTTCTCTCTTTAGGGTGCCAAGGTGTTACAGATGTGTATGTGGATCTTAAACCCACGACAAGTCTTCGATCTGTCACAGGGTGGGCTGCGAGAGGCGTGAGTACTCATTAAAAATCATTTCCATCACGTTTGGATTCAAATCTCTGATCCTGACATTCGTATAGACGTTCGTGTTTGATACGATGATATCCAGCTACAGAAAGTAGTAGTGGTGACAAACTGTTTTAACTTAGCAAATTCGCTAATAATTTGCTCACTTACTTTTATTATCACAATCCAGTGTGAGAAATGTTTCCTCATTTCAGCTTTGGTGATTACCCTCTTTTGTTCAAATAAAGCGCTAATGTGGCCTTTTGTGGATTGAGCGATTTTCATGAAAGTTGGGCCGATGACACCCACTCAACACTAACGAATGCTGCAGCTCTCTGCTTGCTGCTGAAAAAGCCTCTTATTCTGCAACCTGGCTTCTCTTTGCTTTGTGAATTCCAAGGCTGGAGTTGTACAGAAAAGTGCCAAATCTGAGGATCCTTGCCTGTGGAGGTGACGGCACGGTGAGATTCTGTTCTACTCATTTCTAGGTTGGACTGTATGGCTGAAGAATGAGTCATGTTTGTGCGGATTGAGTCCGGGACACAAACTCTGATTTTGGGATGATTTTTAAATGACCATTGGAACCAGTTTGGACTGACTCACTCCATTCCATCTGAGCCAGTTGCTGCTGTCATTCAAGAATAAAATCACAGAACATTTGAAGGACCATGCCATCTATTTTGCACATTTGAGCCTAATATATTCAATTTTCATACATGTTATGTTACTGACAATCATTTCCCAAAGGATAAAACCGTATTTCAGCTTTCCTGATATTTTGCTAAATCTCTTAATTGTTCAAAATCAAATATTCAAGTGATACACCCACCTTAAAAATCCATGTTTCTCCTGCTAATAGTTACACAGCCTTATGAAGTCACGGTCCTTTAAATTTTTCCATAAACACAGGTCTTCTTTTGGGACTATATTCCCCGGTGGAGGCATACATTCACTCCACGCTTTTTATTGAGCTTAAACACTAAAATTACGTAACTTCTAAAAAAACCTGAATACACGTCTTGTTGGTGATGATGGATTACCTATCCCAAGAACGTTTACAGTATCAACAAGTTGATTTTAATAGCAGAATGAACTGAAACCAATGGAGGTCTGGAAGGTAGGAAAAACATTTTTAATTCACTGTTCCAGTAGTATGCTTTGGGAAATGATTGTCAGTAACGTTACATGTATGAAAATTGAATATATTAGGCTCAAATATGCAAAATGAGTGGTATGGTCCTTTAAGGATTCTAATCTCTCTCTGTAGGTGGGGTGGATCCTGTCTGCTCTGGATGAGCTGCAGATGAACCCTCAGCCTCCTGTTGCCGTTCTTCCTCTGGGAACAGGAAATGACCTCGCCAGGACGCTCAACTGGGGCGGGGTGAGTTCACAGCCTTGACTTTAAACGAATAGTTAACAGAGCGGCGGGACGTACGGGGTCTCCCTCCTGCACTCATTCGTCCACAGGGGCCTGCTTGGTCTGATCAGCGAATTGGAGATCAGGTCGTCTTTTTACGTCATAAATAAACAGGATTAGTTGAAATTATCCTTGTTGGGAAATGTGGCAGCAGAAAACTCAAATATATATAACATCAGAGAATAATGAAAAAGTACACACAGCTAGCAGTTTCAGCTTCTAAACTCTGCAAATATTAATATCCAGCCAGAATAAATCCAGCCATGGTCAATCCAGTTTATAACATAAAACTCAGCCATTACAGGAAGTCTATAAAAGCTTTTATCCTGTGTATCTTAGCTCCAGACATGGACATTTAGCTATTGCGTGACCTCTGAAACACAAGCATGAGACGTTATAGATGATGCAGAAGTCCTAATCCTGTTATCTGTTCTCTGCATTTGAAACTTTATTTACTTCAGTAAGTCAAGTTTATTTTTATAGTGCCTTTCAAGAGCAAATGTCACAATTAAAACATTAAAAATGGAGCTTTAAAGTACAAACAAATAAAAACAGCATGCCATTAAGAAAGAAACAAATATATAAAAAATGCAACAGAAACAAACTACCTAAAAGCAGTTTTAAAAAGATGAGTCTTTAGCTGCTTTTTAAAAGAGTCCATTGAGTCCACAGATCTCAGGCTTGGTGGGAAAGAGTTCCAAAATGTCGGAGCCGCAACCTCAAAGGCTCTGTCACCTTTAGTCTTAAGTCTTGAACGAGGACTGACCAGCAGATGATCTGAGAGTAAAAGGCTGCAAGAATTCTGCAATGTAGGTCGGTGTTTGGCCATGCAGAGCTCTGAAAGTTAAAACCAGTATCTTAAATTGGATCCTGAACTTAATGGGGAGCCGGTGCAGTGAGATCAGTAACGGTGAGACGTGGGACCACTTAGAGGATTTGGTCAGAAGCTTTGCAGCGGCATTCTGAACAACTTGAAGACGATCCATAGAGGTTTTCTGAGACAGGTGAAAAGAGAGTTACAGTAGTCCAAACGTGAAGAGATAAATGCATGAATGATGATTTCTAATTCTGATCATTAAACAATAGAACTGAGTTTAGCAATATTTATCATAATGTAGCGCCAGATTAGTTTAACACAAATGTCAGATGTAGGGCTGGGCGATAAATCAATTTAATCAATTAATCGAGTTTACGTTTTGGCACGATGTGTAAAATGGCTGAATTGGAAAATCAAGTTGTTTTTTTTTTTTTTTTTAAAACTACTATCTAACTGTTTTTAAAGGGAAAATGCGGCAGCAGGTCGTTCTCCGAATCAAACCCGTTCCCGTTTTGTGTGTGTTAAACCTACAAGTCTTGTTTATACTTTTGCATGTCCGTGAAGGTCCACGGCTCCGCCTGCAGCGGACACGGACCCTTTTGCTGCAGCTTCACAGCGTGCAGCAAACGGGTCTGTAGGTGGAATTCTGTAACATGTCAGAGCATCAAGAGGCAGCAGACAGGAAGCTGGACATCGCTGCTAAAACCTTTCAGTTTAAAAGGGCTTGGTTAGAAAGCCCAACAATTTATTACTTTAATAAAGAAAATACTCATTTGAATTAGATTAAAAAAA
>VXCM01005500.1:22785-61013 GCA_014773175.1 Lucifuga dentata
CAGAATGAACTGAAACCAATGGAGGTCTGGAAGGTAGGAAAAACATTTTTAATTCACCGTTCCAGTAGTATGCTTTGGGAAATGATTGTCAGTAACGTTACATGTATGAAAATTGAATATATTAGTCTCAAAAATGTAAACTGGGTGGTATGGTCCTTTAAGTCTTCAGTGCATGAGGAGTGTATATTTGTTGACATAATGAATCGTCACGTCACATGTGATGAATGTCGCAGCGGTCATGTGTTAGCCTCAGCAGGAACTGGTTTGGAAAATTCCTGGAAAGAGTTTAAACGGTGTCGTGTCTCTAAGTTTGTTTTCTGCATCATAAGTCAGTAACAAGATCCAGCCTGACAGGAAGTAAAGTCTGTGTCATTGTGGCTGCTGGGATTTTCCAAAGAAAAGAAGAACCTGTTTATCACAGTCACGTCTGATCATATTTGTGTGTGTGTGTCCACTTTCATTTTTGCACCTGCAAACTTCCAACAACAGCAAAATAACTCAATAATATGCACATCCATGTTTCACGCATATCATAAAATTTGTAAGAGTTATAAGGAGTATTTGAATATTTTTTTTGTACATTTTCACTTTACAATAACACAACTATTTACGGTGCATCATTGACAAAATATAAATAACACAGTTAACAATACAGTGTGGACATTTTTATCTGATTGACCAGGCATAATTTGAATTTATATCTCTTCAAAATTTCCTTTTTTTTTTTTTTTTTTTTTTTTTTACAATTTTATAACTTTCATTAGTCATATTTTGTCAGAAATAGTCTGGTTTTACCGGCTTTGTGTCTTTGTTTTAGGTGTTACAAAGGAGAAAAGTCGGCTCACTCATTCTGAAAGTGTAGCTTATAGGTGATTGGTGAACAGATACAGGAAGCCACAAGTTAAAATCCAGATGGTGTTTTAGTTGGTTCTGTCATTAAATATTTTTAGATTTGATACTGAGGCCAGAAATGTCCCTGCGGAAAAAAACCCAGAACAACCTGGGGAAAGCTGGAGAGAGACAGAAATAAAAAACAATATTAACATAGCAAGTATACACATGTCATGTACGAAGCTCGTCATGAGACCCGCGGTGCAGCACGTCTGCAGAAAAACAGGAAGGCAACGTTTTTACATGCAAATACTTGAAAACACCAGAAAAACATTGATGTTTTTTTTCCCTTCTTCTCACATGATGTGTGTGTTTATTCATTTTACAGCCTTACTAACAGCTGCAAGTTCTGGGGACCTTCCAATGGTAATGTGCACTAATTAAACTACACACACACACACACACACACACACACATGACGTACCAGTAGAAATAGTTTTCATAGATACAGATTGCGATGTAGAACTTGTCTTACCTGTCTGTCTGCTGACAGACTCTGAGGCTCGTGGCTCATTTTTAAACATCTTACATCACAAAATATGGAAATCTGTTCATCTATCATCAGCTGATTTATAAAAAAAAAAACAAAAAAACAATAGTGATGGGTTAGGGTCAGACGAAATAAAAAATAAATGCACATGATTAATACTTGATTAATGCTTAATATTTTTTCTTATGGTTTGGAAGTAAGACTGACTGATAATTGTTGATCCCGTTTGTGTCGTTGTCTTCCAGCTGTCTGAGTGCGTGCGTCACGGTGTCAGTTTGTTGGTTCGAGACTCTGGTGGCTGTTCAGCGTTACACATATCTGCTCAGAACGGACACGCGGAGCTAGTCAGCTACATCCTGCAGCAAGGTGAGCGTGCACGAGGGCATCTGCACCACGGCCCAGGAACTATTTTAATCAGGAGGTGCGGTGACAGCGGCTGATGCGGTGCCCTCCTTTCTGGAATACGTCTGCAGTACCACAACCCACCAACAGGGGGCTGCAGCACCTTCACTTCCACTTTTTATCTCCTACTTTGAAGAAAATCTGCTGAATGTGTTATCAACTTGAAACAGGAAGAGGGTTTTATTCTTGAATGAAAAAACACTTGTTGCACTTTTATCCTCGTCGGTAAACGGAAACCTTTGAACCAGCGGGAAACGTCCTTTTAGGAATAAACAGCAGAGTTTATGGGAAGTTCTGAGAAATGCTTTAACAATAACTCTGCTGCAGGTTTTAGGCTCTAAAACTCGAATGAACCCAGAAAATAGAGTCTCACTGTTAATTTCCTCACAGTGTTCATTATCTGTGATATTTTTAAAAAGCAAGAGGAAGAAATAATCATACATTTCGTCCTATTCAAATTATTTTCTAAATTAACTTCTATTATAAGCTCCCGTGACCCTGTCTGCATATGAGGCGACTACCCATGTGGGGTACCGACCATATGTTGACAAACTGAGTTGTGATTTGCGGCACACGGTTTTGGACACGTCTTCTTTAGATTAATTAGGTCATATAGATGCTGTGCATAGGTTCAGTTTAGATTTTATACCATAAAGACCCATATAACCATTATAAAATGAATAAATGTACATACATTCATTCACATCAAATAAACGTGTATTTTCTTTGTTTCTGTCTCCTCAGGATCCAAAGTGCTTCTGGATTTGACTGACAGAGAGAAGTATGTTTGATATATTATTATATCATATTATATACCTGTATAATATGGATATATTTATGTACCTGTTGAAAGTATAAACATGTTGAGAACAACGCTGAACCTCATCGTGTCGCAGCGTTTACTCTTTATCTGTTCACCTTTACAGCGACTGACGCAGCTTATCTGATGACTGGAACTATCTGTGTGTGTGTGTGTGTGTGTTTAGGGGGGACACTGCCTTGCACAAAGCGGCCTCAGAGAAGCAGCACACCATCTGTCGATTGCTGGTGGAGGCTGGAGCTTCCCTTGAGAAGACCAATTTCCAGGTACACACACACGCACACACACACTCTTAGAGATTTCTTTGCAATTCAGATGATTCACACCCATGAGAAGCATGACACATTAATGACTGACAGGTAAATCAGTGACTTGTCATTTTTTGCCGCTGTGGAAATCTTCCTTTTACTTTCAGTTTGTCATATGTTTTTGGTGTCAGGACTTTTTCTCTTCTTTTTCTTTATTCATAGCTGTTCTCTTATTCTGACAGTTTTATAATATTAATATAATATAATAATTTAGAATTTAATGTTAATTTTCTGTTAACTTATAAATTAAATATTTTCTTCTTTCATTTCTGCCCTCAGAAATTCATTTACTAGATCTTTAGCAGGTCAAAAACAATAGAAGCATGATAAAATTACTTGTGTGTGTGTGTGTGTGTGTGTGTGTGTGTGTGTGTGTGAGATCAGGGGAAGACCCCAGTGGACCATGCAGACGGAGACTCTGAGCTGGCCTCCTACCTCTCCTACCTGAGCACCCAGCAGCACACGCCTTCCACCGCTCATGAAGACCTGGAGACGGCCGTCTGAGGCACACACACACACACACACACACACACACACACACACACACTTTTACACGCTAACTTTGCCTCTCTTGACTCTGCACACACTCACAGTGGAGACACACCTGGGAGAGATAAAGGCTAAAAGTGATTTGACTCTTTGACGTCTTCACAGATGAAAAATCTGGAGAAGTGAAGAAGCTTCAGCAGCGGCGAAAACGTTTTGCTGGGCAACTATTTATTTATATTTATTTATTCATATTCTATTTATTGATTGGTTGTTCTGACTGAGTGATTGATTGATTGTAGGACTTTTAATGGTTCAGGCTGTAAGTGCACTTTGACTGGCTGAGGAGCTCGTAAAAACACTTTTCTCATCTCAGACTCAGAACGAGACGTCTCAAACATGTTGATAGATTACTGAAAGACAAAACAGTCAAATCAACAAAACAAATCGCATTATAATGAAGAAGTAATGAACGTTTCTGTGTTTACCCCACAACACTTTGTGCCAAAGACATTGCTCTGATGTCATGTCGTATCAGTCGTATTCCAGTCTGACACACACGCCTGTTTAACATTTCCACACGTCTTCAGAGTCTTTTATCCTGCATCTGTCAAACTCTTTGTCTTCATTACAGCCTCATTAGGGGCCTGTGATAATATGACAAAGCCAAAATATTCAGAAATCAACCAGATTTCAGGTACAAACTCTTAGATTTTGTGGCTTCCAGTTTGCCTTTAACAATATTTTTTTATTGTTTCGTCATCTCTTAGGTGTTTTCATTATGAGACCCTAATCATTAACATGACATAGGGTTAATTTCTAACTCGTAATTTAAACATTTCTCAGCCTTTAACAGTGTTATAATTTCTAAATATTATTTCAGCTTCTAAATGATCTATATTGTGTATTTGGTACTCATGACCCCACAGCTTTTCACAGGTTGTCTGTACATGTGTGTGTGTGTGCGTTTCACGTGTTTTCCTGTGTACCTCGAGTACACATGCATTTTGCTTCATTTATCCACGAAAGTCAGAGAAAAGTGAAGAATCTGAGCCATATTCGATGCAATATGAATCGATGACGTCTTTTTGCATTTCTCTATTAATCGTTTACATTACATTAATGTTTTTAACACAGTCGACCGTTTAGCAGCGAGGAGGATTGAATGTGCAATTTTACTTCAGAGCTGGTTGCGTATATGATTATTCTCTTTTTTTTGTGTGCATGTGTGTTGATGAATTGAACTTTAAAACATGTGAGGTCTCTTTTGATATATAATCTCTGGTAAATGAAATTGATATCCAGTGGAAACATTCCCGGTGGGATGTGGGGATCATTTTTAAACGGTTAGAGTCCGATTTTATCTGCAGCAAAGAATCCTGAACGAATGCACCCCTGCTGCTTTCAAAGCCACGACACCGTTTTCTTTGTAAATTTAGTTTCTGCTTTTATTTTGACGGGAAAAATGGACGATCAGAACGACTCAAGAGCCATTTATTTAAAACCCTGAGGTTTAATGTCACTCTCTGATCTTCTCTATTCCTTTTAAAGCTGCATTTAGCAACTTTTCCAGTGTTATTAATCTTAATTTTTCAACAACAGTCACTTGGATGGATTGCTGATTGAATTTATATGCATTTTGCAACAAAGAGAGGATGAATCCTAATGATTTTTTATGACTTCCTGTCCTTTATTTCAGCACCAGCCTCAGATCAGATTATCAGATTTAAAAGCAAGATATCTCAAATTATACAGGATGGATTAACATGACATTTGTAGAACACAATCCTGCTCCCCAGAGGATGTACAGGTCTGACGGCAAGCTTTAGGACACCTCCAAGGTCAGAGTTCAAACCCCCCCAAACCCCAAACTCCAGTCCATGTGGGAGGAGTTGGAGGTGTTTTCAAGTCTTCTTCCAGAGATGACTGGTCTCGTGAAAGCAACATGCTGTTCCCTTTTCCACCAGCAGGGGCGCACAGTTACCTTTAGCTTATATTAAATTATGTGTGGATTCTTAAGATCAAATGTGCTTTTCTGCATATGATGACCATAAACAGTTTAATATATGGTTTTAGCACCATAAATCTGTAGGAAATATGCTTGAGTGGAGGCAATGGTATTATATTTGTTAATGAAGTTGCCTAAATGCTGCTTTAATAACCATTTAGGAAGGACAGAAGAGACAAATGGACTTCTGCCATTAAAGCGTCCAGCACAGAGACTCTGCTGAGTGTCTGGACGTTAAAAACAAAAAAGAGAAAATGTGTGGAATTGAAAATCTTAGACTGAACCGTCTATTAATGGTGATCACATTTTATGTGCTGGTTCTGGTATAAGATGGACCCATTCTGAACAACACACACACACTTCATATTAATCTTTCTATTGGTTATGAGTAGAAACTTGGTATTAAATTGTGTCACTCATCAGCATTGGTTATGCATGAAATTTCTTTCCCTCCTTGAGATTACTTTCTAGTAAAAATGGCATTATTGTTGTTTCAAATATACTTATTAAATTATTACAGTTTTAACTGCTTTATTACAGAGCTTCCCCTTTGGTTGGATATGTGTTGGGTGTTATGTTTTGGGTTTTGTATTATTTTTTCTGATGATGATGATGATGAGATTACTTGAATGTTTCTTGTTTTATTTTCTTAATTTGTTAAAAGAAGATGTGATGCTGTACTTTTGCCTCCAACATTATTTATTTAACTTCAGGTTCCTTTTTTCAAGACAGAAACCAAATCCAAACTTAAACTGGGCTAAACAGGAAACGCTCCTCCCTGAAGGGCGGAGACCAGGAAGATGATGACATTTAGTTTGTTTGTCACTAGAACAAAAGATTTGCAAACAGAAACAGACTTCCAGGTTTGATTTGAAGAGACTTAAAGGAACATACCACCCATTTTACATGTTTGAGCCTAATATATTCAATTTTCATACATGTTACATTACTAACAATCATTTTCCAAAGGATAAAACTGTATTTCAGCTTTCCTAATATTCAAGTGATACACCCACCTTAAAAATCCATGTTTCTCCTTATGAAGTCACGGTCCTTTAAATTTTTCCATAAACACAGGTCTTCTTTTGGGACTATATTCCCCGGTGGAGGCATACATTCACTCCACGCTTTTTATTGAGCTTAAACACTAAAATTACATAACTTCTAAAAAAACCTGAATACACGTCTTGTTGGTGATGATGGATTACCTATCCCAAGAACGTTTACAGTATCAACAAGTTGATTTTAATAGAGAATGAACTGAAACCAATGGAGGTCTGGAAGGTAGGAAAAACATTTTTAATTCACCGTTCCAGTAGTATGCTTTGGAAATGATTGTCAGTAACATTACATGTATGAAAACTGAATATATTAGGCTCAAACATGCAAAATGGGTGGTATGGTCCTTTAAATAAGAGCAAGAAATCTGTGTGCTTGATAATCCTCGATGCTGATTCAGTTCATTTCAGACCTAAATATCTCCCAACAACTCAGCATTTGTTTTACTTTGTCTGGCGTACCAGACGGGTGGAGTTAAGCTGTTATGAGTGTAAGGAAAGTTAACACTCAGTTTTTCCTCAAAAACTTTATGGCCCATAATTGACATAAATCAAAGATAGATTTTACCAAACATGACCCAAAATCTTTTTTGGTTCTGTCAGGCCTCAGGCTGAAACACGGTTTGACAAGTTAGCTTGAAATTATGAAATGGCTCAGTTACATTTTATCTCCAATAATGATAATAATCCAATAATCATTATACTGTATTATGAGGTGTGTAAGAATATTTTAGCATGAAGAATCTTGTAGTCTGACTGTTTCTGAGGAAAGTGTTACCTTCTCTTTCACAGTGCTAACAGTATTTTACAGTAACAGTCATAGGTGAGTTTGTCAGGGAAGCAGCAGAGTCTGATCTTCACACCTTCCTCCTGCAGTGCAAAGGTCGCTCTTCTGTGCACATTAACTCTCCCACAGCTGCCAGGTAACACCATATAAATTAATTACAGCCTGATAATGAGGCAGCAGCGTATGAGCGTGAAAAAGCTGTATCTGCAGGGATTCAAAATGTTATCATCCTGTCTAGTAAAGGATTTTTTTTTTTTTTTTTTTTNTTTTTTTTTTTTTTTTTTTGTAGGTGCCAAAAAAAAAAGCCAAATTCAATAAAAAGTAAACGCAAAAATGACTCCAGAGAGTTACTGTGCACGTTTAAACATACTAAATGTGACAGCAGCCTGTCAGATTTTTCAGGCATGCGTGAAGTCAAACAGTGGAGCTGATTAAAGTTCCTTCAGCTAGGATTTCCCCAAATCATTCAGGACCACGTTTACCTGCTGCCTAGTTTTTTCAGGTCAGCCCATGAGATACTGTTAAAACTGTCTTAATTATGGATGTTATACACATTATGGTAGTGAAATAATGACAGGCAATTCAAAGCCTCAAAATACATAAATGGATCATTTTAAGATTCATGAAATTTAAAAGAATAAATCTGACCCAATGTTTGGAGGATTCTTTAAGAGGAGCTGTAGTGTTTGTAAAGTACTCCTTACTACATTTTGAAGTAAAATATAATACAGATAAAGATGAGGTGGTTGTGTAGTTGGTGATTACAGTCTGGAAACACCTCTGCTTCATTTATGACACCACAAACTGCAACATAAACCCCAACGAAGCGCTTTCATTTTACACGTTTGGAATAACAATCTCACATCTAAATATGTGAAAAACCAGGTCCTCTTTTTTAAATGTTTCATCAACAAACTTTTTATGTCTTAACCTCAGTCTGGGCTGGTGACTCATCTGCAGGACGAGGTTTAATTCCCTAAACTATCTACAGCGTTGTTTCATGTATCCACATATCCATAAGTAGTTATCAATATAAGTAAGGTTCTTAAATCTTATTTGGCAAATTTCAGAGCTTTTAGGCCCAACTCATGATTTGGTCCTGCTGTGTATGCTGTGTATGAAATGTTGATTAACTATATACTATAACTCTATAATTTCCTCTTTACCCTCAGATTGTTTTATTTATATTTCAAAATGCCCCCATAGTGCCATTAGTACAGTATATACATATAAAGAATATTTTGATATAAAACAAATTATTTTATCACTGAAATCTCATTTTTTTTTAAAACAAAAACAGTTCCTCCGTTTTGTTTATTAGAGATTCTGGAACTTTCTGAACAAAAATAAATAGATTTGATGTTTTACTTCAAATGTTAATAAAAATGCATGTATATACATTTTAGAGGCATAATGACAAGGCATGAAAATGATTGTACAATTGTTTGAGTAAAGTTATCGTTTTAGAATAAAGTTTGACACGGATTTGTTGCTTTGTCATTGTTTTTTAGCGTAAGATTTTATTTTCAGTTTTGTTTACAAAGATCGTTTCGGGATTCGAGATGAATGACCACTTGGAAAAATTAACATTCAACTTCCAAAATGTCAAAATAAGCGTTACTGTACTTTTATTCAAATAATGTGTAAACATTTTTTATTTGTTGTTTTAATAAAATTAATAAGCGGTGTATATTTAGCTTATTTCAGCTGCCTAAAACAAGACCAGATTTTGATCTAGTTGTGGTACCCCGAAATGTTTTTGAAGTCACACCTCTTTCTGTTTCCGTCCTCTGAAAACGATCATTACGTGTTGGTGACGTCATCACGCAGTCAGAGGGTATTTAAACATGGACGCGACAGTCCGTAGAGCTAAGTAAAGGTAGCAAAGAGAGAAGGACGGTTAGGCGGAACATATCCTACTTGGTTTGCGTATTTTGGATGGTAAGTATATTTTGTTGTTTTTTATTATTAAATGACATAGTAGAAAGTGTGGTAAAATACATTTTCGTTCAGTTCTAAGTAGAGAAAAGTCCAGGAATAACAAATTCATAAGTTAAAATTTTATTGTAATGATTAACGAAACCTCTTAAATCATGTTTAGTCCAGTTATGTAAGTCTGTCGATGAGATTACAGCTAAACTAACGTCACTGATTTATTATATGAGCCGAGTTGAGTAGAACGCCAGCTAGGCAGCTAAAGCTAACGATGCTCAACTTTTCCAACTAGTAGTTTGAACTCGGACATGCCTAGTCTTGTATGTAAAACGGCTTCATATTTATTGATTAAAATATGCTGACAGAAAGTGTCATTCATTTAACTTGTTCATACAGTTTATCGCTTTATTTTGTTGTATGTTTAGTTCTGTGTGCTTTATTTGACCAACACTGAGAGAATATGTTACAACATGACCCATTCACTCAGTGGTGCAGTTCCACGATTTACCACACGAGGGCGACAGAGTTCTGAATGCATAATTATCAGCATTTTTAAAAGATAAAACAAAATAATAATGGAATCAGTTTAGATGCAACGAAAAAAGGGTTGCATCCTGGTTAATAATACTTGATAAATATGATAATTTTAAAGGATTTAAATGAAGGTATTTTAATGTTAAAGACAATCAGTGAAGACACTTCAGAGTTGAATCAATACAAAAGCTTCTAACATTTCAGATGTAAAACACTCTTAATGGTCGGAATTGTAACTAATTTAACTCGTTGATAATGTTTCTAGTTATAGTGTGTTTAGTTATACATTTTTATTATTATGCCAACATTTAAGGAACATGACATGTCATGACTTATACTATAGTTCAATTCCAGTAATTAAAAGCTTATCTTTTTAGACTGAATATAAGCAATCTTAATTTCATCATTCATTTTCATAACAGGATCCTCATTTAAAATGTGAAATGTCAAACTGTCAAGATGCATTTGAAGGGCAACATAAATATCAACATGTGTCTGAATTACAGACTTGAAGACCCAGACACAATCTACATATATACTGTATGTAATCTTTAGATATCAGGTGCTTATGAAGCATCGTGTTTATAAAAATATGTTTTTTTTTAAATCAAGACAGGTTATTGAAGCAGGTTGTTTTTCTCAACACACCAGTAAAAATGGCAAACGGGCACATCGACATGCCTATTTGCCACAGCCACGACACCAGCAGCACAGGCGCTAACGCCTCTGCCACAGAAAACATGGAGGACACCGTGGAATACAGAATCCTGATGGCCTACGCACAGAAGAGACGGCCAAAGACAGACAGCCCGGGCACGCCAGCAAAAGACACACCCTCACCTCAGACACCAGCCGAGGCTGAAAAAGGAGTGAAAGAGGAGGAGAAGAAGAGGAGGAAGACAAAAAGGAAGGGCGGGTGGAGGTGCATGGGAAGTATTTTAAAATGTATTAAACCTCAGACAGAAGAGGAAGACATGAACAAAACAAACCAGGAGACCGGACCAGCTGAGAACCTCTTCAGGACTTTGGAAATCAGGGAAGATGGTGAGTATCAAGAAAAGATGGACTGTCAAAAAAAAAAACTCAGAACCTGAAAACTCCAGTCTCATTTTTTAAGACCTTTACTGAATTATTCAGACGTCCATTGCTTCTTCCTGTTTGGACTTGGAGGAACTTTTGGTTATGACTCATGTCTCCTGGACTGATTTTCACTTTAGGCAGTCATGGGGCCTTTATCTCCGTGTGTGTTTTTATGTTTTAGATGGAGCTGAGGGAGAGGATGAGATGGACAACGTAGCGACCAGACTGACGAAGATCGCTGATGAGGTCCCGTTCGTCCCTCCAGAGATTGAACATGACGGACATGAAGGTGGTGAGAGAAAACATCTTGACGCAGCAAAAATGTCCTTTTTAACGTTACATTTATGGACAGTGATGATTAACTTCACATTATGGCTTCTCAAAGCTTTCTCGTCTGATCTGGGCGGTACCCTGCTGTAATCCTGTAGTTTAATTTTTATTTTAATAATGAAGTTTATCTCAGGATGGACTAACTATAATTTTTGGATGATGATCTTCTGTGTCTGTCGTAGATAACGTGGAGAAGCTGATCGGCCTGCTGCTGAGGGAGAGTGGAGACGAATTCCATCGGAGTGTAAGAACATTGTTCCTCTGTGAAAACCTGCACGAGGACAAGGCTTGATTGATAAGTTCTAAGCCTGACACGAGTTTCTGAACAATGTTTGTAATGGACGTTTGGCTTTAGGTGATGATGATGATGTCATATTGGCTGTGGGGATTTCAGGAAAAAAAACAAAACACAGCAACTCTGAGTTTGGGCTGTCTGTGCTTGGCTCAGAACTTATCAATCAGGCCTCATATCTCTGTAATGGTATTTTGTGAGATAAGGCAGTGTTTTAGGGAATCTCTCTTTGAGTTTTTGCTCATATGATAATGTTGGAACGTTATAAAAAACCCTGTGAGACTTTGATATTTTGCTTTATAAATAACTTGACTTCAGAATGTCTCTGCAGCATGTAGACCAAATCACGCTCACGTTCTGCTTCATCTGGCAGGTTCAGAGGTCACACACTCTGGCTTTTAATTTCTTTATCATCTCATAAAAAGTAATTATAACTTTGGAATGTTCAGCCTGTAAGAAAATATAAATTTGTGACCAGCAGCTGTGAGATAATTTCTTCTCTAAACAGATTTAAAGGATTTTTTTTTTTTCTTGTCTGCAGGTGTTGAAAGATGCCAACCTCACCTCAGAGCTGTTTGGGAATTATAGTTTCTTCGAGCGGCTAATGACGACCTTCTTCAGAAGGATGGGCTTTTCGACCTTTAACCCCGACGCTCTGGGGCCACAGGGGTCACCAAAGACTCATATCGCTTTGATGTGCGAGGTAATGGTTAAGGAAAACACCTTATTATTTTTTATAAATGGCACGTAGCATCAGAATCATCCTGGAAAACTCGACGTTTCTCTTTTCGGCAGGTCACCAGTCGTCTGTCTGCGGTCGACACTCTGCCCATGAGCCGCATGTTGGACCACGGAGCCAGATACCTGCAGGACCATTACTCAGCCTGGGCCCAGCAGCACGGCGGATACGTATGTAACACACACACACACACACACACACACACACAAAATACATATATAAATATGATGTCATGCTCAAACATTTTCTCATTTGCCTCTTTTTGTCTGGTCTGTGCAGGAAAAGGTTTTTGATGGCGAGGATGAAGAGGAAGTCAACTGAACAGGTACTTTGCTAAATCCACAGAAAACCTGCGTGACTCCGCCTTGCTGAGCCGTTAACGCTAAATCAACGACAAAAATCCAAAAACCATCCGTCAGGGTCAAACCATGAGCCGCATCATTCTTACTAAACATACTCCGAGGTTTGGTTTGGACACGGGAAGGAAAGGAGACTGTCTGCCGACTCAGTTTACATGGACATTTGACCTGGACATGACCTGACGATGCGTCATCTGCTTTAGAATTAATTCAAAAGATGTTTATTTTCTCATATAATTTTGTTGCTTGATCTTTTTTTTTAAGATGAAAGATATTGCTTGAAATTCCTAACAGTCTTAGTTTTGATAAAATTCTGTATTTTCTTAAAAAAAATTTTTTCAGCGCTTGCACTTTCACAGCAAAAAGGGAAAAAAAACAATCATAAACTTATTTTGATTGATGTATCTATGTTTAAAATAGTTTTCTTTATATAATTTGTAAGTCTCAGAATGATTGTGTATAAAATTGCGCAGAATTTGTCAGCACTGCCAAATGAAACTGAATGTTTATTTCTCTATAAAAATGTAAAAAAAAAAAAAAATCTGCAAAAGAATTGCCTTGTCTGAATTTGTGAACAAAATAATTTTTCCACAAACTGAAGCGACTAAATAATACAGATTTCCAGTTTTATTGCAAATACTGACATTCTAAAAATGATTGGGGAAAGAAAGCTGAGTATAATTCACTTGTTCCTTAACATTTCATTGAAATTCTTTCAAAATTAACTGTATAAGAGCTTTCATACATAAGAATGAATAAAAGATTTAAAGGAGCATACCACACATTTTGCATGTTGGAGCCTAATATATTAAATGTTCATACACATTACGTTACTGACAATCATTTCCCAAAGGATAAAACCGTATTTCAGCTTTCCTGATATTTTGCTAAATCTCTTAATCTTTCAAAATCAAATATTGAAGCTTTTTATTGTGCTTAAATGCTAAAATTATGTAACTTCTAAAAAAAAAAAAACCTGAATACACGTCTTGTTGGTGATGATGGATTACCTATCCCAAGAACGTTTACAGTATCAACAAGTTGATTTTAATAGCAGAATGAACTGAAACCAATGGAGGTCTGGAAGGTAGGAAAAACATTTTTAATTCACCGTTCCAGTAGTATGCTTTGGGAAATGATTGTCAGTAACGTTACATGTATGAAAATTGAATGTATTAGGCTGAAACATGCAAAATGGTCAGTATGGTCCTTTAAATATGGGCTCTTTCGTGGGGTTAAAAAAAACTGAAAAAAATCCTTTAGAACTTCAGCTTGACTTCAAAAACCAAATGTGAAGCTCTCATTTGTGGGAATATAAATGACAAATATATAATTCTATGCTGCAATAATTAAATTACTTTAGAATTTAAAAAAAATGTCAGGGTGTAACTGACAGGTTACAGTCAAATGTGTATTCAGGTTAAAAATGGTTTTTCCGAAAACAAATGCCCCTGAAACGTTTATTATTTTTTCCCCAGTAAGTTGAAGAAAGTATCAGCAGAGTAGATGAAGTATTTCACACCAGTAAAAACTAACAGAATACCCACAGGTTGAGTTTTAAAATAAATTGTGAGGTTTGAGTCCACGCGGAGGTTCATGTGGAGGCTTTGAGGGTTTTGAACCTGTCGGCAGCTCTGTGGGTGCTGAGCAGCGTCAGACCCATTGTGTCCAGGTTTTCCTCTAAACCCTGAACGCTGTCGATCTCCACCGTGTAGTCGTTGGCCTGAGAGGAGAACAGAGACACGAATTATTCCACCAAACTAAGCTCAGCCTTATCAGATGAAAGTAAATTCACATTCTGGTGCTGCTGTCAGTGTTTAGTTTCAGGCAGGAGTTGTGTGATTTACCAGCTGCAGTGAAGCCAGCATATGCTTGCAGGCTTCGAAGTTGTCCAAACCCGAGACGATGGAGGCGAAGGATCTGCGATGGCCGACGCTGCGCAAAGCCCCGACGATCCTGTCACTGTAATCATGGATGTCAAACGCCGAACGTTCCTCCTTAAAACAGAAACAGAAGGTGAAAGAAGAGCAAAGGTCAGAGGTCAAGTTTGTAATTTTTACCACGAGAGAAAGATACGACGGCATCTTAGGGCCATATAAGATAAAAAAAAAAAAGGGGGGGCAGGCATTATTTTGAGTTTTTAAATTCCCAAATTTGCAAGTTTTAAAACTCAAAAATTTGCCAGTTTTAAAAGTCTGTATTCTTATGATAATTGATTTTGCGCAAAAAGCACAAGTATTTATTGCTAAATCTGTTGGAAAAGTAAAATTTAATAAGGTCATGTACTCGCAATAAAAAACTTGCAATTTTGCCAGTTCAAAAAATTCACAAATCTGTGAGTTTTTAAACTGCAGATTTGCAAGTTTGAAAACTCGAAATAATGCCCCCCCATTCATTTTGTTTTTCCATCGTATATGGCCCTGATACTTCATCGTAGAAAGAGGTTCCATGTTTTATCGTGCTTCTTGTCGTAGGATGGTGAGTTGTGACTGCCCTCTGCTGGAATTTAAGAGCAGTGCAGCTGGATTGTTTCCATTAATTATCAAGTAAAAATCAGATGATAAATTATCAAGTAAGTAAAATTTCTTTTAGTAAAACAGGATAATATTTTACCCAGAGAGTGAAATCAATTTGTGAAAATATTGCCGTCACTCAGCCAAAAAGTCATAAGAAAGACTGACAATAAGAACACATTAACACTTTTTTTTGACAGTGTGTTGAGGGATAAATTGCGTTCTGAGAAACAGGAATAATTAGTGTTTTTGTACCTGCAGTGTGAGTACGGGTTGCATCTTGTCCTCCCAGTCTTTGACTCGTCGTGACAGCGCCGTTTCCTGAATGTAACTGCGAGAGCTCGCCACCAACTGCTCCTACAAATTTCAGAAAAAAAAAAACAAAAAAAAAAACAGGGCTTTTCAATTGAACTATTCAGATTCTTGATGGATTAATGTATTCAGAATGTCTTAATAATCCCTCTTTTAGCTCCAGTCTTTTAATTAAAGGCTTTAAGAGTGTTTGTAAAGCTGATAACTTGATAATCTGATTATCCAGAGACATAACCAGTTTAGGAAATTCATACATACTGACTGAATAATGGATTAAAGACGTACCACACACAACTTCACGTGGTCTTCATAACACAATTCATCCGTCTGATCTTCTCAGAACCAATTAGAAGAAAAAAAATCGTTTAATTATCATGTCCTGCTCCCAATATATTCGTCCATAAAGAGTAAAACAGGGTCATAAACGTATCGTATTTGTTACCTGCTGGTATAAAATCCTGTCTGCCGCCAAACTCTGCTGGAATATCGTCAGGAAACGGTTCATGTTCGTTGTCTGAGTTTTCTTCGTCTCCACCTTTAGAAAAGATTTGAAGCTTTAATCACTGAAGCAAATGAAGCTGCAGATTAATCACATATTTATATTAAACGGATTCGTGTTCATTTGCATCCAACGATGCTCAGAAGATTTTGCTGCTAATAATAAAAAATAAGGGCAGAATTGGGTCAAATCTAAATGTGTGGGTGTGGGGTTGTTACCCAGCAGGTCTGGGTGCTGGAGTCCCTCCACAGGCTCCTCCCCCTGCAGCCCCGCCCCCTCTGGCTGTAGGAACGTCTGCCTGAGCTCCTTGTCAGAAACAACCATGCCCTGAGACAGGAAATGCATCATCAACAGCCTCATGGAAGTGAGAACACACACACACACACACACACACGCACACACATGCTTACCACTTTTCTGTACAGCCTCTTCCTGCTCTTCAGCTTATCTTTCATTGTGCTCAAATAAATGTCGTTCAGGACTGTAAAAGAAGTTTTCATTATTATTGATTTATTGATTGTTTTTTCATTGATTGATCGAGTCTGCAGTGACGTCTGAAAAACTTTATGTTGTCAAAACAAACGAGGTTATTCAAGTTACAATATGAAGAGAAAATTAGCACTCATCATATTTAAGAAGATACAACTAAAATATTTTACCTAAATTGATTAATTAAGTATCAGAACTATCAGATTAATTTTCTGTCAATTGATTGTCTTTTTAGCCTCAAATACTCTTCAGCTTTTATTGCATTCCATCAGATTTTTACTCCACACAACTGTTCAGATTTTACACACTTCTTTCTTATGTTTGATGATTTCATTGCATGGATTTTTTTCATCTTCTAAAGCTTTTAGAAATTTTTTTTTTGATAGATTTTCTAACTTTATTTAGTCTAAAAAGCTCAGTATAATATCAATTAACATCAGTAGTAAATTTTTAAAACTTTTTAAAAATGTGTTAAGTTAATATTCGTACCTGTAAATGTGGGTCCATTTTTTAATTTGTGCTCAGGTGGATCAACTGCAACAAAAAAATAAGTTTTGTTAATTTTGACATCATCATAGCAAAACCAGTAAATCTAACACCGTTTCCGTCTCTTACAGGTTCCAGTGAACCAGCTCCTGAGGTCCTGCAGCAAAACGGGACGTTTCCGTTTCCTCTTTCCAGCGTCATCCAAACCTTCAGGAACCCGGTAGCATTTTCCTGCCAAAACAAAACTGTCAAAACCTGAACTTCCTGTCGTGTTTCATCCAGAACGTAAAGCTGTGAGTCGCTGCTTTCTTACCTGCTTTCAACGGTTTATCCTCCCTGAATGCGACGTAAGGATCGTTAAAAGTCCACGCGTTTGTCTGAACCAAAGATAAAAATGATTTTATGGTTTATATGTTGATATCTGACGGCATTTTGTAACTGATGTCGCGTTAGAAACATTAGCATACAGCAGGCGTCTCCTCCTCCTCCTCCCTCCTCGCTTTGTTGGATTCCACCTCCCGTCTCTCTCTAATCATCCTGCCTTCACTGGGAGCCTGGGAACGCATTTAAAAGGCAAAAACCAAACTAATTACTTACATTTAATTGATATATTTTTGTCATTTCCTGTGCGATAAATTGTAAAACAGTGTATTAATGATTTTTTTTTTTTTTTTTTTTTNTTTTTTTTTTTTTTTTTTTAAATCTGGGAGTGGCCTCAAACTTCTGGCCTATAGAAGTGTGTGTGGAATAATCAGTCTTCGTACCCGGTGCCTCTCGATGCGTTCCTCCGGTTCGTTGTCCACTTCCATCCCGTTGTCCTCCAAAGGAAGGAAGTTCTCTCCAGCGTCTCCTGCAGCATCGTCAGCATTGGCCTCACACCCTGCAGCGCCCTCTGCTGGCTGAGTAAAACCATCTGGACAGAAAAAATGCAAACTCAGCTTAAGCCAGGTATCAAAATTCAGTACTTCATGTTAAATACTCATCTGTAATTTGTTTTTGTCAAACTGGATTTTCTAAAAGCCAAGGAGAGAAAGCTTAATGACTGTTTAAATCATTCAATGTAAAAAAAAAATAAAATGAAAAATAAAAAATCTGAGTTTGTTTCTGCAGAATTACTTTGCTTTTGAGGTGCAGAGACCCTGGTTTTGGTTTGGATGCTCAGTTTATCCTCGAGCAACCTGAAAGTCGAGCTGAGCGTGAGGAGGATGAGATTCTCTTCTCCTGGGATGAAGAGGCTTATACTGAAGTCCTTCTGGCTGCACACCACTTCACCTTTCATACTGAGACCACAAATGATTTGTGTTAATGTAATTCTTCACATTGCTTTTAACATGTGAATGGGTTGAGTGTGTTTTTCTGTGCGGAGTGACGTGACCTGACCTGATCAGAGGCAGCTTATGTTTCTCGTAGGCTTCTGGAGGAATCAGAGACTCGGGACGAAGAGGAGCTACATTTGCAGACTGAACGACAACCAGACATGATGGTCAGATATAAAAACAGATATGCAGAGAATCTCATGTTTATAAGGATCATACTCACCATGTTGGAATCGGTCTTCTGAGAATTTTCTGAGATGTCATCGTCCAGAGATACGAACTAAAAAGAAACGGTTCATTCAACTTAATCATTCATTCATCTTGATCTATGGAGGGATGAATCCACTTTTTTGTTTTGACATGCACTATTTTAGTTCAGTGCTAAAGCCTTTAAAGGTAAAAAAAAAAAAAAAAATTAATGTAGAAAAATATGTTTCTGTTCTTGCTGATTTCAGTTTCGTACCGTAGAATCATCATCATCATCTGCATTGTGGCTCCTTGATGTTCCCTTTGCATTGTCCTCCTGAGACGCTGACGCATGTTTATCTTGCCTGTCAGGACAAAAATTAGACAAACTCAATTTCTGCATAATACTGACAAATACTATATCTCCTGCTGCAGCATGTCTCAGCGCTTTTCCCTCCAAGAGCTTTTACAAAATCATCACATCATTTCCTTCAAATTTCAGAATTTCTTAAGTTTTGATTAGAAATCTGGTTTACATGGTTAAAATATATAAAGATATGTAGAAACGAGCAATATGATGTAAGCAGGAGCTGACTTTTTGTTTTTGTCATTGATGCACTCCAGGGTTTGGTACACCAGATGGTGCAGGAGTTCCACCTGCAACAGTGACATATTTAATATGAGGCTTTTTTTAATCAGTTAAATAACTTGTGGTTCATTTACACATATTTACTGCTTTGTAAACTCACTTTCTTGCTGTAAATACACGCTGAGCCTTGGATAAGCAGAGCTGCTTCTGCAAAGTTCATTCTGATTTTCCCTTCATCAAAAGTGATGCACATCTCGTCCAACTAAAAAAAGAAAGAAGTGTTTTGCAAAAGGTGATCATATCCTGACTTAAACACGGCATGCAGAAATATTCCACAGCAATGATTCAATTTGAGCCCTTATCTCTTAAAAACCAATTTGTCCATTTCAGCTTTTCTCAGTAACCATGATGGCTGCAGTCTTTACATGTGTAGCATCATCTTACCTCCTCCAAATAGTCATTTAACTCAGATGCCAAATCGACGTCCCAGTTTTTGGTGAGCTCTCTGATGGGCTGAAGCAGATGAGCATATTTGTTCTCTGTGGACTCCATGGTTTCTACGCTTTGATAGAGTTGAGGGATTACCTGTGACTTTGGAGGATTGAAGATACTGACATTAACATCTTGGAATCAGGCTTTAAAAAAAAAGCATGCCATGTGTTATTTTTATTGTTTAAAGCAAAATATCTAATGTAGCAGGAGCAACTTATCAATCAACATGCCTTGTGTGCTTTACTAAGCTTTGATTAGTAAGCTTATCCAATAATTAATGTTATATTAAACAAGGAAATTTGTTAAACAAGTGATCCCACCTTCAGAATAATAGGAACATCTCAAATCTCAATGTTGTTTCTCATTCATTTCTATGCCGTGCACCACGTAACAGGATATTTGCTGATATTTTGTTAAAATATATAACTGCTTCATGAATTGCCAGATACATCAAATAAATCCGTATATCACATCGATTAGAAAAAGGTATAAAGTGGATTTCTATCTTACGTCAGATTTTCGAAATCTTAAAGCAAAGTAGCAATTTGAAAATGTTCAACTGAATCTGGCCGGTTTTCTCCTTACTGTTAAAGAATAAAACAGCATAAAGTTGCCATTAATAATAACATGTAACATTAAGTATAACGTTACATGACCAACATCAGCATTATGTTTTAAAGCTTATTTAAGTAAAATATATAAAACATTCTTACCGATGATTAAGGACAAATCAACGGTCAGCTTGCTAAATGTTTTGTAGCAGTTTAGCTAAACAGTCAAAATAACCCGCGCTTAATTTCTTCTTCTTCGCTGTTTGATTTTTGATGGTTGGAAGTGGTGCTGCCACCTACCGGTACCGTGATGAACTTTCGCCTCATGACCGCTAGATGGCAGAGTTGCACTTTATATGGTCGGTTTACAGGACGCTCTGACTGCTACGCTCTTAATTTTTTATCTGTTTGGATCAGTTCAAAATAAATATTACTACTTAGTTTGTATACTTTTATCTTTTTTCTCAAATTATTACGAACTTCATTCTCAAAAAGTAACAATTTATTTGATTTACAATTGATTTTTACAATTATTTTCGTTTCGTTTCATTTCTTCTGTAAACGTATCCTTAAGAAACATGACATCAAAACATGTTGCTTTTTTTTTTTTTNTTTTTTTTTTTTTCTGGAAAGATGATTGAATAAAAATATTCAGTCACCTCTCGAAATTTTACAGGTCTAAAATTATTATGAGGTTACTGTTATAGTGTTGGGGGGTGGTCTGGTAAAATTGAAACTTTATTATTGTAATATTATTTTTTCCCTGTAGAATTATATCCTTATTCTCATAATATGACGAGAGAGAGAGAGAGAGAGAGAGAGAGAGAGAGAGAGAGAGAGACCACCTTAAATCGCTCCTCTCCGCACCACGTGATCCAATATTCCTGGAAAGTTCCTGGAAACGCTTCTTTTGTGTTTATGGTTATATTATTGGTTATCGGACTTATGGGTACACACACGGTAACCGACGGACGACATGTTCGGGACGCAGACGTGCTGGACTTCGCAGCTGCAGCTGATAAATTGGGATTAAAACTCCGTGAACATAAAACCACCTGACAGCTGCCGCTCACGGACTGTGCTGTGTCCGACATACACTCATGTTCCACGGCTGAACCTGCTTCTGTCTCCCGCTGGATTTCTTCACGCCATCAAAATTTACCAATGAGATTGATTTACATTCATTACCGGAGCTGCCATTGTACATGGAGGATAAAGTGTGAGCGTTTGGCTAGCTAGCAGCTAGCTCCGTCCGTCGCTGTCGTCCACATCGGATCCTTTCTGGTACGTATCAGGACTATAATGCCACCAATAATCAATATCTCATCAATAAATTACAAAATTAAGACAGTGGCTCCAGTGCATGTCCTCTATCACGCGTCTTGCCGCATGGGCTTCAGTTTGTCCCGTTCATGTACTGTTTCATCTCGTAACCGAGGAAAATGTCACACGAAGCCAAATTCGGTTAAAAATTTTAGGATTTTGCATTTATTTGGTGTGTCGCTTGAAGTAAAAATTAAAAACACATGTTTTTTAACGACTTATAGTTCCGTCTCCTATTCGGAATACAAGAAAATATGCACAAAATGAGTTTATTGGTTTAAATTAGAACAAATTTGTCTGCGACTCACACAACCTTTGTTATTAGTCCATTAACAAGTTCGCTACAATTCAACGGAAAGCGAGTGGACGATTTGAATCATTATTTTACCTATCAGAGTTAAATGTTAAAATGTTGTTAAAATAAAGAACTCTCGGCGGATGAGTTGTATGCCGAATTTATCAGATAATTTATAGATTTGTAACATTTCAGTTTTGCTCAATTAGATTGCGTGTATTTCATTCCAAAGTATCTTGATCAAATCTACAATTGTACTTCAACTACTACCACTCACAATAATAGTAATGGAAGGACTACAACAATTACTATTACTGCTACTATGACAACTAATAATAAAAATCATAATGATAAGTTCCCAGACTCCAAGATTTTTTCATATTTCTTATTTTGCATAAACAACAGTTAAAAATCCAAAGTTATTAATTTTACAATCATATGAAACAGAAAAATACAGCTAATTGTCACATTTGAGACAACAGATGTTTGTGATATTAAATCGATAGAATCCTCATTGATTATTTTTTGTTGCTTGGCAGAATTTTTAAGCTAACATATCATGTTTTTCTGCAGAATCATCCAGCTTGGAGGCTTGCAGACGTTTGGATGGGTTTTGCTGATTTTTGAGAGCAGCAGTGTCTTCTTTCCTGCACTCCCTGAAGCGTTTGCCTGCTGCAGATTGCGTCCCATGTCTGTGTGTGGGCCTGCATCTAGGCTGAAGGTTGTTTCTCTCAATGACCTGCCAGTCATCCGAGTCCACAGAAACCATCCAGAGCGAGAGACGAGACGACAACAACTCCAGGGCTGTGGAATCAGATGAGAGCCGCATTGCGTTAGCCATGAAAGACTTGAAAAACACCGGTGGGCCTTCTGCTGCTGTCTTATTCCACAGCACATCATTTTTACTGAAAATACACTTATTCATATAAAACACCACTTATCTACATTTAAATTTCTGTAAATTTCTAGTCAGATGTAGCTGCTGTAAGGACAAATACAGCATATTTATTCATGTCCTGTCATTTCCCATTAACAAACTCTAAATATGAGTTTTTTTTAAAGTAAGTAGATTGACTAAAATAAGACGATTAAATGTTTTTAAAGCTTTAGCATTGAGTTCAAACCTAAACAGAAGGACAGCCCAACTCAAAAACATGCAAGGTTTTTTTACTTTACTTTTTATTTTTACTCATAAAAAAAAGCTAGGAATAACCACAAAAAAGCTGGAATAAACATAAAAGTTATTAACTATGAAATGATGGGAATAACCTTTAAAAGATCAGGATAACACTGAAGAGTTGGGAATAAGACGAGATTTCCTGGAAAAACCCAAGAAATTGGAGAATAATACCTGATATTTCAAACTCGGTATTAAAATTGAGTAAATGTTTAGGAAAATTATTTTTTTTCTTGTCTGTTATTTACAGACATTCAGATCCTTTGTTGTCTCTCTGATCTGAGATTAGAGCAGTAGAATCGAGAATACCTTATTAATTTTTAAGCACAGCTTTTGACAAATAACAACTCTGTGACAACAAATCATTTATTTTGTCAAATACCGTAAGTTTCGCCACACCCTTTGGCTCATTTTCATGGCTTAAGGTTAGGCTCAGTTATTTTTGTTAAGTTTAGATTGAGGTTTTGTGGAATGATGGATGGAGATGCTTGACCAAAAAAAAAAAAAAAAAAANAAAAAAAAAAAAAAAAAACAAACATCAGAATCATTTGCTGCAGTTTATATGCAAAAGTTTAAGTCCAGAATTCATCATGTGGAAAATTACCACATTTCAGCATGATGCATGTTGATCATTAAAAGTTAAATAGCAGCAGCAGAGGGTTTTTCCTTTCCATGGGATTTTTAGATGTTTAGTTTAAGATTTAGGCCCAGGTTTTAGTTTTACAGACATTCTGTTAAAAATGCCCTTTTTGAGTCTTTAGCAAAAATGAAGATATGAAGTCCAGGCGGTCTCTGTAGGCCTTGTTGATGTCTGACAGGCTGTTTAATTCAGGTTTTAACGTAGAGGATGAGGCTGACCTGTTCTGACCCTTTTTCTTCTTCCTGCTTGGTGTGTGTTGGGACAGGCTGGTACTGGGGCAGCATGACTGCCTACGAAGCCAAAGAGATTCTCCAGGATTCTCCGGAGGGGGCGTTCCTGGTGCGGGACAGCTCGCAGCGGGACTACCTGTTCACCATCTCCGCCATGACGTCGGCAGGCCCCACGAACCTGCGCATCGAGTACAAGCACGGCAAATTCAAGCTGGACTCGGTGGTCCTGATCAAACCCAAGCTGAAGCAGTTTGACAGTGTGGTTCACCTGGTGGAGCACTACGTCCAGCTCTCCAGGACTAGCAGCCAAAAAGGAGCGTCGAACTCTCAGCACGTCGCGCCGCCCAACGGGACCGTGCAGCTGCTGCTCACCAAGCCCGTCTACACCGCCACCCCGTCCCTGCAGCACCTCTGCCGCATCGCCATCAACAAGACCACCAGGCAGGTCCAGGATCTGCCCTTACCCACCAGACTCAAAGACTACCTGACAGACTACGCCTACAATGTGTAGCCACTCGCACAGAGCTCAAGACTGCGGCTCGTCTCTGGATTAATAACGAGTGCAATGCATTGTCTGTGTGCAAATCCCATTTGACCGCTGTCCACTCCCACTCCCACGCCAACGCCCCAGACCCACAAATCTACTCATGCACAGTCGGAGGCATGAAATAATGAGCGGTAAGCAGCGTGATCAGCGTCTGAGATTCCGCCAGCCAAGACAGGTCACGATCTGTCGATGCCTTTTTGATTGAATAGAGAAAATCTTGAGTTAAAAGACATATATTGATTTAAAATTCGAAAAAAGTCTCTTCTTAGGTTTTCAAACTTCCAGTCTTATGAGAAGAAACTTACACAAAACATTTCTAGACTCTGTTCTCTCAAATTCTGATACACAGGCCAAGTTTTAAGACATAAAGTACAAGAAAAGTCACAACTCCTGCTTCCTGCACCACCTGATCAACAAGATTATCTCAAATTTTCACTGCTTTGCCATATTTGTTTGATAAATATGAATCATATAGAATTAAGTGAAACTAGATCTCTCTCTGAGCACGAGCCAAACAGCTGACAGGCTCCTGATTGGCTAATTCTGTCAAAAATGGCCGTGGCAGGTGAAATCAAAGGTTAATTTATGACACTGGTGACACGTGCGGTTTCACCACCTCGTTCACGAAACGCCAGCGTGGCTGCTGTGTCCAGTTCTGACTAATCCTCATTTTTCTACACGTGAGACTTTTGCACTGATGATTTTATTCCAGTCAGAGTAGAAACATGAAGCTAGAACATGGAAATAGAATTTAGACCCTGATGCAACCAGCTAATTTATTAACTCTCCTTTCACTGGAGTCACTTGAGCCGCTGCGGTGATAAAACATTAACTTCTTACTCTGCTGCTTTCAGCTCGCAGGAATAAACTGCCGCCTTTTTCAGAATCTGGAAGCAAAGTTTCGATGAATGCGTCAGTTTTTACTGTTTAACAAACTTTGTGAATCGGTGACAGATGATTAGCATTTTATTGAAGATATTTCGCTGCATGCTGAGGATGTGACGCTGTGGAAGAATGCTTGTCTGTTTTTAACCAGGCGAAATCCATCTGCTGGTACAAATCTGCTCATGTCAACCAGGAACTTAAAGGACCATATTGTTTGTTTTTCTATATCATGAGAATGTTACACTAATTCTCACTTTATCACATAGTTTAGCAATGAGAGCAAATTAGCTGCATATGACAGTAATTCTGGTGGTTTAGGAGACATTTCATAATCCTGTCAGACTGAAAGGAATCCCTCCGGTGTTTGAAGTAGATTTTTAGGTGCTTCTCCAGTTCATGATCTAAACAAAGATGGAAACTGGAAACAAGCTGCTCGTGAACGTGTCTTCAAAAACATGGCGGGTTGTGACTGGCGGCTCATTTGATGAAGATTTGTGGCGTGTACTTGAAATGGCAGCGTCCTCGGATCGGGTTCAGAAGGACTTTTGCTGCATGTCGTTTCACTCGTTTTGTTTCTCCACATTTCCTGTCTCTCTACATCATATTGTTCAAAGTTTTGCACGCTTCAGTTGTTTTGGATGACGAGTGTGAAGATTTCATTGGTGCAAAAGTCTCAAATGTACAAATGATAACACCATGAGGGGCACAAACCAAAGCAGGGTGGGGTCACCTTTAGCACCTTTTTCACATTTTGGAGGTTTGGGGGAGGGCGGGGCATTTGTGTTTCCATGGTGACGTGGTTGCCTAACAGCTGGTCACTCAGGTAAATGGGACTTGGCCTGTGTCAGGCGTGAATCGTTTCTTGCACACTTTGTCCACACGTTTGTTGCTCTCATGTCTGAGACGAGCGTCTGACACGTGTCCACTCTGGGTCAACATGATGTTCTTTTTCATTCAGGATTTATCACATTTCTCTTTTTTTTTTTTTTTTTTTTTTGGTCTTTATTTTTGTATTGAGGGCTAATTGTTGAAGGGATGGGATGTTTATTTTCTCATTCAGCTCCAATTTCCTGGTGATAAAGTGAAAATGAAATGGTTGTGCATGCTCTTTCTACAGATTAAAGATGGATGACATTTAGACGTGTGAAGTGCTAAATGAATTAATCTTTATTATTGAACATAAAACAACAATTAGGATGATGAACGTATTGCATGGTTTAATGTCGGCTCTGGTATACATATCAGCTACGGGACAAAATTTGTGGTTAAATTTTTTTTTTTTTTCAGGGAAGGAAGCAAATTTAGGCCTGATTGATTATTTTTTAAAGTATTTATTGATTGTGTTTCACTGTGTTTCCTGGTACTTTTTTGTACAAAGCTGCATACAGTTTGACATTTTGCATTGTTTTTCTACTGTGGGGTTAAAGGTCACTGGTGCTGGCTGACGTTGAATGAATATGTTGCTGTTATCAGTCAGTACAGCAGCCGACCTGATGAATCCACTCATGAAATGAATAAAATTTTTTACATGGTGCTTAAACATGTTGTTTCATTTTAAGGCAACATGCTAAATACATTTCAAACTAGATTCCTAAACAAAAATAACACAGACCGCCCCTTTAAGAAAGAAAAGGGTGAACTGTATGTTTTTAATAAGCAGATATTTGCCAGTAATATGAGCTGCTGGGCTCTAATAAAAAGCCTCACAGTTGAACTTTGAGGTTGAGGTGAAACTTTTGCGTCGTCACCTGACACGGCTGAGAACTGAGGCGTGTTGTTGCAGACGTAACGGTAACAGATTTAACATGATGAATGAGTAAATTCGCCGTTGCCAACAAACGGAAGCGTGAAGGTGCAGCAAGTTTCACGTTCACGTAATCCCAGAGGTTTGGATTACTGCAGCATCATGTTTGTTTGTGGATGTAAGCAGATAAACTGTTAATCTGCGGTAACACCATTAGTGCTGCTCACTGTAAAACTCTTAAACTTTTCACCTGTTCACCTTCAGTCGCTGGCTGCAGTACCACAGTAGTTTAAGAAGTTCTCAAAACCCCTTACTTCAAACTAGGAAAGGAAAAATATTGTTATGTGTACTAAGAGTATTTATAAAAAATTGTCCCTCTGAGTGAAAATCCCCAAAATGGCACACAATGAAATAAAATATTCTCAAATTGGAAATAGAAGTATCTATTAAAGAAAAACAATAAAATAAGAAAATGAGCATGAAAAGAAGGAAATAAGATGGAAGAAAAGTAAGAAATAAGAATGAAAGACAGAAAAGGAAGAAAGAGGAAATAAAGGAAAGCTGATAGTCGTGATATTTTAAGATTTTACCTCATGTTGAATACGAGAGCCTCAAAAAGTACCTCAAAATTGTACCTGCATACAGTACTTGAGTTAATTGTTAACTTTCCACCTCTGATTTCAACCCCTAAGAATGCCCTTCATTCTTATTTCTTACTTTTCTTCCTTATTTACCTTCTTTTCATGCTTATTTTGTTATTTTATTGTTTTTCTGTATTCAATCAAGCAAATAATAAATGCATTTACTCAACTATTGTATTTCATTTCTCATTTTTGAGGTAGTACTAGTACTAGTAGTGCTTTGGTTTGGGAGTGTTTCTGCTTTTCCTTTAAAAGAGAAATAGATGGAGGTGAGCTGAAGAGAGGAAGAGGAAGGAGATACTGTGTCAGCGATGAGGTCAGGCTGTAATCTGCCTGTGCGAGGATCAAATTAATGCAAAGCTCCTCTGCAGATTACGGCTCATATCTCATTTGTTTGCTGTCATGTGGGCAGAAATGGCTCATGACTCCAACCATAAACACATTTACTCAAGTACATGGTGTTCAAAATAGTATTCTGTCTTCAGCACACTGCCTGCTGTGTTATCTGCCTTCAGGGCAGCACAACGCCAAATTAAAAGAGCAAACTGGACCTTTATTTGCAATCTCAATAATAAAGCTCAGTTAAAGGACCATGCCAATGGTTTTGCATGTTTGAGACCAATAATCTGCGCGTTATGTTACTGACAACCATTTCTCAAAACTTGCTGTTGTTTTTCCTACCTTCCAGACTGCCGCTGATTTCAGTTCATTTCAGTACACTATAAAAAATCATGCTTGAGATAAGTAATTCATCACAGCAAACATGATGTCTATTAAATTTTTTGTCAAAGTCACTTTATTTAACTATTCCAACATGGAGCTGCATGGAAGACTATATTTTTCTGCCAGGAATATTGTCCCATGAGAAGACAGCTTTTATGGAGAAATTAAAAATGACTGTCCTTTCTACATTTGGGCTTACGTGTTAGTAGGCAAGACATAGAATTTTAAGGTGGGTATATCACCTGAACTTTTCATTTGTAAAAATTAGGAGATTTGACAAAAATCACAGGAAAAATACAGTCTTAAGTTTTGGAAATTGGTTGTCAGTAACATCATATGGATGCGGGTATTATTTATTGGACAAAATCAAAGGTAATGTCCTTTAACTGTTTTAGTTTGATCTGGTATTTGCATACAGATAAGAGAAAAACCAAGTTATGCACATTTACTCAGCCTTACATTTTAAACAGTGGAAATCTCATACCTACAATAATTTTGTTCCACGTTTTGGTACCACTACACTGAACACAAATACCAAAGAGATTTAATTTGTAAATCCCAAAAATCAATGTCTCAAAGGGTTTTACAGCCCAAACAGCAACAATCATCAAACAAAACTGGACTTACTTATTACTGAACACTAAATTAAACTAAACATTGATTTTTGACTTTTATTTTACATTCCATCTTTCTTCTGGTTGTCTCAACTTAGTTTTTTTTTTTTTTTTTTTTTTTGCCCACGTTTAATTTACCTTTAAATTACAAATACTAAATTATTCGCATAAATAATAGTCTCAATATTAAAATTTTGTTTGATTTTTAGAAGATTTAGACTTAGAGGGTATTTTGCTGCTTCAGGACTGCAATGTTGGTTAAAAAAAAAGTCAGACATAAGTGTTGCTTATGCATATGCAGTGCATACCTAACTGAATTATTGTTTGTATTGATTTCAAAACGTATGTTATTTGATTAATTAAATTAATTAAAGGATTTTGAGTTAGAATAGAGGTTTTCATTTGATGTATAAATAAAGATTTGCTAGCCGCTCTGTTTCCGTAGCATAACATTGGTTCCGCTGGCAAGTTTCCAGTCGGACACATTAACATGATTGAACAAAACCGGCGCTTCTGAGTCTTTCGCTGCTAAATTTTCCTCCTTCAAAGAAACTTAACAGCAAATATGGATTTCTTTTGATGATACGATAGTTGACGTGTTTTGTGGAAGTAAGAATGTCTAAAAGTGATTTAAAATGGAGGCAGCACATAAAGAAGTCCTGAGGAAACACAGAGTAGAGCTGTCGTCTCAGCTGTTAATAAGTGAAAGTATCGTTCCGTTTCTGTACCAGGAGAACATTTTAACAGAAAACCACGTGGAGGACATCGAGTCTCAAACAACAAACAGAAAGAAATGTCTGAAGCTGCTGGACATCCTGCCGAGCCGCGGTCCGCAGGCTTTCCACTCCTTCCTGCGGGCTCTGGATGACTTCAGCTGGGTCAGAGACGAACTGCAGCAGGAGCAGCCCGGAGTCAGCTCCACTGGTGAGGCTTCACGGAGAACACACACCCACACACACTTTTAACACACACCCGTCTTCATTTCTGCATTATTCTGACTGTAAACAGTCTTTAGTTTTCAAGTAAACAACGTTAGCAGGAGCTGCTACACTACACTGACAGAATATATAATACTACTTCCTCATAATTTAACATTTTTAAGCCTACTATTAAACCACAAGATTCAAGATAAAGAACATAAAACATTTCCTTTAATCATTTTATTGTTTTAAGACAGCACTGACTCATTCCTGCGATTAAAAAATGAGTCTTAATAAGGAGTACCTTAAATTGTTTATTGTTTTTATGCTTATCAGTTGTTCACAAACAACAAAAACCTAAAACTCATCTGGTCACAAACTAACTAATATCTAAAAGACACCAACAGATGTAGCTGAAAGTATTGATACCATTTTTATTTAAATACAGCAGAAATAATCCTGAAAATTGTTGACTTTAAAAGATCTTTTCTCATCTATACATTCATATCTTTGGTTTACAGTGGAACAAAATTTTGTCAAAAGCTGAAAATGTTTATTCTGTATAATGGTCTGGGTGATATTATTGATCCCCTTTAGATGTTTAAAGAAAAACTGTGTTGCAGCCATACTCCAAGCAAGTGTCACAGGTGTCTTCAACCTTATAACCACACATCCAGCCAGTTTAAATGGAGAAACTTTGCTGTTTTAATGCCTGTGTGTGTGTGTGTGTGTGTCAAAGTAAATATGGAATAGAGACAGAAACCAAAGAGTTTACTGAAGTTTGAAAGAAGGTATACTGTATAGTAGCCAGTTATGGTCATTGTAAAGGCTACAAACCATCCTCAGAGAGCTCAGTATTGTGTCTGCTTTTGCAAATATCATCAAGGAGATTAAGCTGTTATAGCTTGACATGACTGCAAGAGGAAAATTAACGCAGGTTGAATATGGTGGAGAAAGGATCAAGGAAAACTTTAAAACGGATCCAACCTGACCTTCAGTTGCACCATCGGTTACTGACTGAATGGAAATGGTCTCCACAGCAGGAGGCCTGAGAAGACCCAGCTTCTAACAGAGGAATGAGATGCACGGTGACAAGCCACAGTCCTGCTGGGAGAGAGTCTCTGGACAGACAAAACATGCCAGCCAGCTTCCTCTGGGGCTCCACTCCAGATTTTTGATCAGGGTTTTCTCACTTTAACCCAAAGATGAACAAGGGGAAGGCTTCTTTTTAAATTTTATTTTTAAAGGCTTCCTTTACATATATACCAAAACAATGAACACAGCAAACACAAACAAGAAGCCTGGGCCTTAATCAGTTCAATCAGTGCAATCCAAAAATGTCCATCCAGATTCAGTTTATCTTAATTTATATTTTAATTTATATTCCTGATTTATAGTCCTGATGGAATATAAATCAGGTTCTGGGTTAATGATAAAAGTCAGGAATATTCAGTATTAAGATTGTAGAAATCTCATTTCTTCCAGTGTTTATCACCTTCAGCTTTCTGAAGTCTGAGAGTAAAAGTCATTTTCTCCACTGAGCATGCAGAATTTACTAGGTTTGTGAAAAGGCTGATGGTGGGGGGGTTCTCCTGAAGCCAGCATTTGGTAATAGTTTTTTACTTACGTCCGTAATAATCTTGGGAGGATCATTCTTTGTCTGGCGTCTACCCTTTACTTTCATCTTGGGTGGCCCCACCACGAGTACAAGATCCCAGCGGCAGAGCGTCAAAGTCACAGAGACACTAAAGCTGCTTCAAGTACCAAGCATCTGTCCAACACCTGTGCTGCCAAAACAGCAAACCAGACGACTGAACTACTGTGAAAACTTCCATGAATGTTTTTGTTCCAGGAAAACCATTTTTATTCAGTCAGGAAGAGAACAAAAAATGAGAAAACAAGACAAAGGATATTCAGCCTGGTTTTTCATTTCCTGTGTGGAAGGGTGGACATGGGACTCTCAGACTTCCTGCTGATTCCTCTAGAAGATTGGAGGGTGTAAACAGAAGAGTTCATAACCCGGATTGTGCTGCTTTCAGTTTATAGGATTATAAACTGACCTCTAATTGTGATGCTTTGTTACTGTATAATAGTGATTTGGAAAATTTATGACAACATTTAGGCAAGAGAAGGAGCCGCAATGACAGAGTAGCAAGTCTGGTCAGCTTCCATTAAATCTTTTGTCAATCCTACAATTAAAAAAAAGCCAAGTCTGAATGTTTCCCTGGATTTTCAGGTGAACACCCACGCTTGTTTCCTTTTCTATCTTGTTTCCTGTCTGTCTTTCTCTACTGATCAGGCAGTAAAATTTGTATTTATATTTTATCTATCCATGTTTCTCTTCAATGTTAAAGATGAGAAGCATATTCTGATCTGTCCTCAACACTTACAAAACGTGTTCTGTAAACTGTTGAAACAACCTTCTGCTACAAGCTTAAAAAATGAAATGCAGATGACATGAGCTGAGGAATGAAGATGTAAAGGGCCTTTGTGGCAACTGCTGCACAGCTGTGGAGTGGGGAAAGTAAAAATTATGTTCAATGAACCACAAGATTTAGATGTGCATGAATATTTAGGGAGTGGATCAGGTTTCTCATCTTTTTCTGTCCTGTGACCTCGTTTTAAATCCCCCAAAATTTAGCCATTTGAGAGAGTTGGATTTTTTAAATTACATATTAATAATGCAATAATAATGCAATATTTTATTATACATTATATTAGGTTTAAAAAATATGTAAGCATTTATGTCGGCATACTGACCAACATGCTGAACATGCTGATACAAAAAATACATCAGTTGATAGGACTGCTCATTAATGTCTAGTTTTATAAATCAATAAGAATAAAACACTAATTTAATGAACTCAAGCTGCAGTCATAATTCTACTTCCTAACAGTTCACCAGCAGACGCTCTTATGTAACCCGTCCCAACAATCATTTGTATGTGTGTGTGTGTCGCACGAGATTACTTCAGGAATAAAAAAAGCACTGGAGTCCAGCAGGCGTGTCCAGACAGCTTTATGATCAGACCAGGTTTATGCTGAGCTGATTTGCTGACTCTTTCCAGGTATTGTTAGGAAGCGGAGCTGCAGAAGCTGCTCGCTGCACAGAGTCAGGACTTGGAGGCATGCCATGTGTATTACAGGCCATAAATCCTCTGCAGAGCCTTTACCAGCCTGGCCTCTCTCTCTCTCTCTCTCTCTCTCTCTCTCTCTCTCTCCCTCCCCTTTTATTGCCTGCCTCCTGCTTTCCAGGAATCTTGGCCTTCCCTTATTAAAGCTGCAGATTCAGATGGTTGAGGCCCCACTGAGATCCCAGCAGTAGATCGATCACATGCTCCAGCTCCATTACTGCTGAAAATCTGACGTGGCTTTGTGTTTTTCACCATTTTGGAAAGACTGAACTGCTGGACTTGCCAGCATCAGGCATTTGACATTTCTGCCAGCGTGGCTCCAACGTTTCAATACCACAATCAATCCAAGTAGTGTGACTTTTGATAGTGATTCCTTACTTATAATTTGCTTTGATGTTTTTTTTTTTGTATTATTGCCCAACGTTAGGAAAGTGTCTCTCACTGTCTCTCACTATTTATGTATTTTGCAAGGTACTCAATTCATCCAGACTTTTTTAAACACAGGTCTTCTTTTGGGACTATATTCCCCGGTGGAGGCATACATTCACTCCACGCTTTTTATTGCGCTTAAACACTAAAATTACGCAACTTCTAAAAAACTGAATACACGTCTTGTTGGTGATGATGGATTACCTATCCCAAGAATGTTTACAGTATCAACAAGTTGATTTTAATAGCAGAATGAACTGAAACCAATGGAGGTCTGGAAGGTAGGAAAAACATTTTTAATTCACCGTTCCAGTAGTATGCTTTGGGAGACCTTCTATAGATCCTGCACTGAGAGCCTGCTGACGTACTGCATTTCTGTGTGGTACACCAGCTGCACTGAAGCAGACAGGAAGAGAGTTACATATATGAAAATTTAATATATTAGGCTCAAACATGCAAAATGAGTGGTATGGTCCTTTAATAGCTGTCCACACACACGACCATGTGACGGTAATTCTAGTTTTAGTCTCAGTGTGATTTATACTGATTCTCTGCTTTATAAATCTGTTTAAAGTATTGCTAAACTGGAAATCAGATGTTAAATACAGCTATTATATATGGTCTAATAAGATGACATGACCACTAAAGTTTATATACATCAAAATAAGAGAGCGTGTACCTCCACTAAGGCCATTAGCAATGATTTTATTGGCTAAAAACTTCTGCTGGATCCAGAATATGATCCATATCACCTCCAAAATATATCCCTGGTCTCCATCTTCTTTACCTTCTGTTTAATCACAGAATAAACGATAGCCACATCTGCAGCCTTAAGGTTTATTTCCATAACAGCAGTGAAAACTTGTTGGCCTGCATGTCGTTACACAAGCAGCAGGTCAGAGGTCAGCCTGGACTGTTGAGTACGAGCATGCATGTATGACCAAACAAATCCTAGCAGGTAAACACGCCAAGGTTACGTGCGGTGAAAAGCGTTTTTACGCACAGAGACACACACACACATGCACATTTAGCGTCACAGTGACCTAAAAAAACAAAATCAGTTATCAATGAACAGATTGCAACATCACGCTCTGTTGACAGTAGAATGACTGATAGTATTTTGTTCTTGCTGCAGCCAATGAATACATACCAAATTACACAACACCCACATCAGCTTCACAAGTTACACCAACAGGCGGAAATCAGTCATGGAAGTCACATCAAACTCCTGCAAATCAGATTAAAAAAAAAAAAGTCATTCAAAAAAATCACAAATCTGACATGAAAACCAGAATACTGGTATGTTTTAATCTGGACTCCAAGCACTTTCTGGGTGGTTTTTGCTCCTGTCACATTTTTATCACGTGGCTCATTTTTCACTGTAGCTGCAAGTCCTGCACCTCTATGGAAGCAGCACAGTCATGGCTATATGTAGGAAGAACTCAGAAATGTCTTTTGTGCAGTATAACACAGTTATAATGTCATAAATCATAAAAAAAGAAAAAAATGTAAGTTGAATTTCTTTGATAACTTATTTTAGAAAATTGATAAAAAAAAAAATGTAATCTATATATACAACATTTTTCCAAGTGCCCACAAGTGTATTTTTCCAATACTGGAAAAATAAAATAATTTTTTTTTTTTTTTTTAAAAAGGGACTATACATACTGAACTATTTACATTTTTACAACCTATAATCTTTATAAACAATAGGCTTAATGTGCCTGCTGCAGTCTGCATTCAGCCAGTGACTCGCTGAATTGTTGTCATGTGACTGTTAAAGAGAGCAGAGGCGCTCCAGGCGTGCTAGTTGTGGCAAAAAACGCAGAATTTGTTGTTTTTTACAGAATTTGGATTGTACAAAGGGTTTACTTTTAGTGAATTTTTAAATGAGACATTTATAATCAAGTGATTTCGAGGAAATATCACGATTCTAAGCTTAGATTTGGTTACATTTCCTTACTTCCGTGTTTGACGCACATGGTTAGTTCAAGGACCATCAGAAATTTGAAAGCCCGATGATAATTTTGATTTTTTTAAAGTTTCTGGCTATGACAAATGGTGTAATTTTGGCGATTGTTTAAACAAAACATGCTTTCAAACCCGCTGGCGGGTTTTGGGGTCCAGAGGGTTAAGAAAAAGCCAAAAGCAAAACGTTTATTTTCATGTTCTAACCCTTTATATACTTCAGCTTTTATTAATCTAATTCTTTCTTGCTCTTCTCTTCTTATTCATCTAACTCCTTCTTGCTCTCTCTCTTTCTGAGCAGAGGCCTGGAACTTTCCTGAGGCCGTTCTCCAGAAGGTTCCCTCAGACCGGGAGTTGTCCCGGCTGGCTTCACGGCTCGGGCCTGAATGGGACTCTGTTCTCTTGGACTTGGGTCTGTCTGCAGAGGCGTTGTTTCGCTGTCGAGCCGATCATTCGCTCAGCACCCATGGGCAGATTCTGGCTGGCCTGGTCCAGTGGCGGCGGTCTGAAGGGAAGAAGGCGACGGTGCGGCGGCTGCTGCAGAGCCTGCAGGCTGCAGACATCCACCCCTCCATCCTGCAGGACGTCCTACAGTGGCAGGGTGAAGGCTGGTGTTAAAATTAGATATTGTTTTTTACTACCAACAAAGCTGAAATCAAAAAGTTAATCTCATCAGCGTCAAACTAGACCAAAGATTTGCACATAGAATGTCTCTCGTAAAAAAGTGGATTTTTATCTGACCACGAAGATTTTTAACTCAAGACTCGAAACGTGTCACACTTCGGCGTTAATGACTCAGTATCAGAGTCAAAGTGCTTGTATTAATAAAAGCTAGCGGAGAGTGCTGTCGTCTTCCAGCTTCTAACAGTTTACAGTCCGACAAATGCATCTTTACTTTTCTTCTTCTAGGATCGCATGCGTAAAAGCTTTGACGATGACTAGTGAGCGTTATTCCTACACCGACAAAGTAGAAGAGTATCATATTTTATGATGCATGAGTCGGAATGGCGAGGACATTTCAATATCCCATAAATATAAGATTTATTTTCTCAAGCGGATCTAAGAATATCTAGTTCCACATGGGTTTCCCATGGATTCAAAATGCAAATCTGATATGCGACCAAATCAGAATTGGTAACTTGTAGCTGGCGGTGTAAACGCAGCCTTCCTGACTGAAATGTAAGAGTAACCAGCTAACATAAAAGATCAGTAAGCTGGGAGGATATTAATAACTAAATCAAGGAGAGTATCTTTAAATGATAAATTCTCCTACTAATTTAAATTTGAATCATGAATGACGAAAAGAGTTGTGATGAATTATAAAGAGGTTTAATGAAATCAACCCTTTTAATCAAATGGTATTCTTGTCTTCATCAAATCAGGTTAGAATTCAAGAGCAAATGAATAATCAGTTCCATGATCATTTTTGCAGCTCTCTCTCCCTGAACAAGTATATTTTATAATATTGACTTCATTTCATGGATTTTAGTTCACCCTGTCGTCTAAACCATCCGCCGTTCATTCCACTTCATTCCACTGCTTCTTTCAGTCTCGTAGATTTATTTCACTTTTTGTGTAATCGGCTTTCAGCCTTGCAGAGATGTTTTCCCACATTTTCTTGGAATGCCACACTCATACTCACACTCATGCCTCTCGCTTGCACAGCGAGAGGCAGCAGACTGATTTGTTTGCTGTAAAGCGCCTTCAACGAGCCTTTTGTGCCTGGAAGCCATTTAAAACCTCCACATGGTCGACATGGCAGCACAGACTCTTCTCGCTGTATTTAATAAATTCCTCAACAGCCAGCACTAAGGCTGAGCTTGGCTAGTTAAAGATGGACTCTGTGTGTGTGTGTGTCAAAGTTTTTAAGGTGGACTGAGTAGATAGGAAATCTGTGTAAAACTGTTTTATTCATAGTGCGTGTGAATGTATTCATATCATGTAATTTAAACCAAATTCAAAGGCCGATAAAGGCTGTGATCCTAGTTTAAATTACATTATTATGTCAATTACTCTGATTTATTATTTTGCAATTAATACTGTTTGCTTTCAAAAATGAAAATAAGAAATCATCTCAGCTTGAGTTTATTTTTTAAGGATCTCTTTGAGCATAAATGTTTTGTATTTTTTTCATGAAATACTGGAAATACTCGGTTTTCAGGCCAGTTTGAAGTCACGCGCAGGCTCAAATCCAGCATCCTCACGCTGGTCCTGTGAGTTTCTCAGAAAAAAGTGAACTCTAGAGTTTATATCCGCTCTTTCTAGGAAAATATTTATAGGGTGCTGCCTTTCCCAAGCCAGCCTGTGAAGTCCCGCTTTATTGTTTTTGTGGCTGGAAGAACTCAGAGACACAACTGTTGGAAAGTAGGCCAGCAGGCT
Organism: Lucifuga dentata; assembly: GCA_014773175.1. Lineage (NCBI taxonomy): Eukaryota > Metazoa > Chordata > Actinopteri > Ophidiiformes > Bythitidae > Lucifuga > Lucifuga dentata. The sequence goes on from VXCM01005500.1 coordinate 60,387, forward strand.
CCTGCTGTATTTACATTAGCCAAACTCCTTTTTAACCTCTAGAACTTGCTGTTCTCCCCACAAATTTACCCATAAATACTTCTTCTACATACATGTAACAAATTATTCCAATGCTTCACTGAAAGCCAGGATGTTTTTTTAATGGCTATGTGATTACATTAAATAGAAATATTCTAGATGTCCCAAAATTTTCCCCCAAATTTAGAGTGATATTGGAAACTTTGGGATTTCTAGAAGCATTCTGTTCGCTATCTTTTCGTCTCCTTTTGTGCCTCTTACCTCATTCTTTCCTTTCCTATTGCTGTCTTTTGTTCTCTAGATCCTCTTTTATTTTTTAACTTTCTTTTTTCTTATTTTTTTCCCCTTCTCCTCTCCATTTGTACCTCACCATGACTGCAGTGCCTCATTTGTAAAATGAGGCCTCATTTTACAAATTTTATGTTCCCTTTAATATATATATTTTTTCCATTGTTGTAGAATGAGTTTTACTTAAAGGACCATACCACCCATTTTGCATGTTTGAGCCTAATATATTCAATTTTCATACATGTAACGTTACTGACAATCATTTCCCAAAGCATACTACTGGAACGGTGAATTAAAAATGTTTATCCTACCTTCCAGACC
>VXCM01005501.1:0-42259 GCA_014773175.1 Lucifuga dentata
TCAATACATTTCCATCTCTATCCTTAATCACCCTAACCTGCTGCACGTCCTTTCCATCTCTATTTCCTTTTACTTGCACATTTCTCTTTGTTTGATCACCTTGTTTTGCTGATCGTTTCAGATCTTCACCTTTTCCCGCTGCCCATTCTGTGTTTGATGGCTCAGAAAGAACAAAGCTAATGTAGGTAGACTCTTCATCAAAAAAAGTGTGTATATTGTTGCTCATTGTTGAATTAAATTGCACACATATTACCTATATGTGTAAATGCCACATGCACTCTGTCCTGCAGAGTGAAGCAGGACAGAGTTTACTGGGAAGTCAGTTCATTCTTGTCAAAGAGTGTGAAGCCAGATTTAGAAGCTTGGAAGTTTTAAAGTGTCAACCCCAATGTGCAGCTCAATCCCACCTAACCCCCTAAACTTGTTCAAACAAACCTAAAGCTCATAAATTAACGAGTATCAGGTATTAATATCATCATGAGCCACACTATTACATTATTAAGGCTTTGATCTGTTGCATTATTTCATACAGCCTGCAGTTGTCTTAAAATTGTTAGATGCCTTTCTAAATTCTCTTTCTCAACCAGAAGTTATTTGTATTGAATCCTGTTTTATAACCCTCATTTTGCACTCCAATAATGCAACATTTTGTCATTTTCAAGCTTCTAATTAGAAAATTCCATGAAAGCAGGTAGAAGTGATTTTGCTTCAGTCAGAAATATTAAAGCTTATTTTACTGTATTTGCATGGTATTTGACCACTAGATGGTGCTGTTTTATGTATGGATGAAATCATTAAAATAAGCACATACAGTATTTCATTTCATACAGTATCTGAATGTGCAAACAGAGGAATACGTAGCTCTGATTTACATGTTTGCTTTCTTTTCTTTCAGCCCGCAGACGGAAACGCAGAGTAAACAAACTTTGAAGAACGTCCTGCAGTGTGTGTGAGACAACAAGCTAAACACACATTCCTGTTGACAAAGTGCTGCGCGGCGTCATCCTGGTCCGACAGGTGAAAAGCACAGCAGAATAGAAACAATTTCCAAAAGCACTTAAGAGAATGTGTTTATTGAAATAAAATGATAAGTGAAACTGTTGAATCGACAGTTTAAAACGGTTTGTGAGTCAGAGTGGCTGCATGGAGGATCATTAGCAGCACCAGCAGCTCTGAGCTTTATTTGTGGCTGTAGCAGTTAAACCTGCAGGAACCAAAGCGCACAGATACACTGTTTAATCTGCTTCATGTCTCTGCAGACGCAGTTTGTGTTAGTGTGATTTGCTATTAGAATTAATACGCTAAAAAAAAACGAAAACATTATTCTAAAGTGAAATATTTAGATCCACAGAAACAAAAAAAGGTTTGAAACCAAAATGAATCTGTCCAGTCAGAGTTGGGCAGTCAGCTGGATAATTCTAGCTCAGATGATCCTCTTCCTCCTCCTCCTCCTCATCATCAGTCCTGATCCTGAAGCTTCATCACAGACTTCTAGCTCCACTTTNTCCTCCTCCTCCTCCTCATCATCAGTCCTGATCCTGAAGCTTCATCACAGACTTCTAGCTCCACTTTGTGCCTCATTTTGTCTTTTGCGCTAATAATACAGTATTTGGGTCACAGGTTTTAGATGCTGTTTTTTTCCAAAGTCACGTATGAGCTGAGCTTTGGGAAAATCCAGGAGGAAGTTTGGCAGAATTTACCGCTGTTCTGAAGATGTTTCCAGACTCCTCAAAGAGCAGGAAGGAAAAATATTCTGTCCTCTGCACAGCCTGGTCAGTTTTTATTTTTATCCCCTTTTACATGCTGCAACCCTGTATGATAGCTAAAACTGACTTTTCTATTTCTATTCTATATTTATATATTATAATTTCATATATAATAGTACCTGACCAATGTTGATATATGAGATTAGGATATATCACCCAGTATTTTTTTGGCAAAGATCGCTCAAATTTGGTTATTTTAGAGTTATGACAGTTGTAGTATTGATGCAATTAGACAAAGTTTCTTATTAAAGTTGACAGTAATAATAAAGATAACAGGAAATTTTAAACTGTATGTTTCCCAAATTCCCTATGAATCTAATTAAATAATAGCTATACAAGCAGAAACATAACAAAATTAAAGCTGAATTAAGAAAAATAAGAGTGAAATATACATAAAATACAAGCTGTAAAACATCCCAGCATGTAAGTTTAGACAAAGTGAACTTTTTTAGAATTTTAATAAAACTTTAAGAAAAAAAGCATATTAAAAACTTTTTTGTGAGCATGTATGTGTGCGCTACTGAAATTAAGATGTTTAAAGCGTTAATGCAAAAAAGAAAAAAAGTTACAGACACCCACAGAACAGAAGTACAGAGTTGTGGGCTATTTTCAACACAATATATAATTTTCAATTAAAAGAGCAATAATATTCCTTAATGAAATCCATTTATTTTTGAATATTCTGTCACAATAACAGAATTTCCATTGATTTCAATTGTTTTGATTCTGTGCAGAACTTTCAAGAGTCATCTGACCTACCACCAGAGTTATCTTCAAGTACCACCAGTGGTTTATGAACCACAGTTTGAGAACCACTGACCTCGGCTATTAAATGTCTTTTTTACCTGCAGTTCACCAAAAGCTGCTGATTTATTACTGCAAATTCTTTTTGGCTATCTGTTAATAATATACAACATCTCTGATATCTCTGTTGGCTGATAATATCTTGCTGAGTTGGGCTCTAGTATAAAATAAAATATTCATATTTTTCTTGTGATACAAGATGAGCAAGAAAATAAAGTGACTCATAGGGGGTTGCTGTCTTGTTTTGTTGACAGAGTAGAGTTGCACTTTGTGAAATAAGTAAAAAAAAACAAACATACTTTTAAACTTTGAGGAGTCAGGAAATTTTCAAAACAGCTGTGAATAACATTAAATTACCTGCTGGATCCAAAGTTATGCTGTTATCTTTCTTTGAGGTACACAGCATTTTAAATCAGTGACTCAATGCAAAACCGAAAACTAAAAATTATACTGCGAGAGGCACAAACTGGGACCACCATATTTAGCTGAGGAACTGTCACGACAAATTGCTGTTTTCCCCAGCGTTATTCCGTGACTGCAGCCATTCACAGTGGGTTTGGCTTATCTGAGAGCCAGATGGTCGAGTTTCATCAAACACTGCGCCACCAGTTGACTCGTGGTCATTGTGGGCTTGTACCCTTCCTCGCAGAGCTCTCTGTGGAGGATGAACAGCTCCTCCCTTGCTAACTGCCCCCACCCTGAAGCCATCATTTAAAGGACTATGTGTTTGACCTTTTCATATCATCATCTGGGGAGATATTCTTGTGGAAGTCCACTGAAGTTTCTGTTCTGCAGCACCTGGTCAACGGTGTGAATGAAGGAATCAATCATCCTCCTCATGTCAGGAGTAAATGGGTCAAAGGAGGACCGCTGGGCCCCTGAGCGCTTGAAATGGCCATCTTGGTTGCTCTGAGCACAGAGCAGTCTCTCTTCAGTCATTGTGACGTTTAGAAAGGAGGTGATGAGATGGAGCTGAGGGATCAGTGATCTCTGCAGCTCCTCGTAGTGCAGCACCAGCAGGCGCTGCCCAAACTTCAGCCAGCTCAGGGCGTGAGATGCCCACCAGGGGGCGTAGCTGGAAACAAATTCTGGCCATTCTGCAGTGAAAAGAGGATAACTCAGATAACAGCTACAGTATGTTCCACCAAACAATGTTGATTGAAGTGTTAAATTGCTAATTCTGATTTAGATTGCATATGTTTTGTGTAAAAATGTGCTGCATTCATGAACAGCAGGAAATGAGAATTTGTTTATTTTCACTTCATATTGTTCATTAGTTTGACTGGGGAATACAATTGAAGTAAAACACATTTTTGTGGTTGAGAACACAAAGTATTAATTAAGATAACAAGACTGCAACAGATTTATCATTAATATTTAATAGAACAACTTAAATTGACATTTTGAGCTTATCCTGCTATATTAACTAATCTTAAATTATGCTGTGCACACAGTGTAAAAGTCTGCTTAGACCTGAAACATGGTGTTATTATTATTATTTTTTATTTTTATTTGTTTTTTGTTAGTCATCAATATAAATGTTTTCAGGTGTATCTTCTGTCTGTTAGCAGGATGTCTCAAAGAAGTAACAGACTTGGGTCAAGGAACAGATAAGAATTCATGCAAATCTGAATCGGGATTTGGATGCAAGTTTTGTTTCACTTTAAGATTGTGAGATAGGGCTCTTTTTGTTTTTTTTTTGTTTTTTTTTAAATGAAGATGCTGAAGTTGTCTGAAAATTTTTAGCAGATGTATCCTATTACCAACAGATGCAACTTACCCCAGATCAAGATGTTGATCCGTATCAGGCGGCTTAAAATATATGCTTGCTGGTTGCACTTTGGCATCGTTTATATGAACAAATAAATCTAGAAGCATGCAACTTACCACCAATGTGTAGCTTAGATGATGCTGATTCAGCAGAAAGAAACAGTTTGGTCATATTTGCAAAAGTGATTGATTTAGATCCAGAAGAATATTATGTGCACATTACCACTTCATAATGAATGTGCATGATAAATCTTTTTATACATCTGATTTCAAGGTAATAATGGTAAAAGTCTGGCTATATACAGTATAGGCAAAAAAGGACCACAGTGACCAGGTATGAGGTGCTTTCAATTACAGGACTTCACAGCAGGAATTTCTGAGTAGGAATTACAAGATAGAATGCTGTTGAAGTATGTGTGTGTGTTTTTTTTTTTTTTTTTTNTTTTTTTTTTTTTTTTTTTACTTGAAAGCAGGAAACATACAAGCTCCCATTTGTCATGAATGCAACATCCCTCCTGTTTGTGCAGCAATTCATAGAAAGCTTTTACATAGAAAACATTTGCTGTCAACGACTGCATGAAAGCTGCAATAATATAGTGTATATTCACTGTAGAAATGGTGCTGTAACTGCATCATGATGTATTTTAATAACAATCCCAGCAGGCCTTCAGGCGTGCTGCTGCTATAACATTACCAGCTGAACACAATGCAGCAGTAACCACAGAGTATCCTTAAACAGATTATAACCGCTCAGCCGTTATGGCTTTGTGGATTGCACCGTAATACCTTTGCTCTTCCACTGGGCATCCGTGGCGTGGCCTAAATGCCCGGCGCACTTGCGGTTGAATTCAGCCACGAGAGAGCGGTAAGGGTTTCGAATGAGCAAGATGGCAGAATCGAACATCTCGATTTCTTTCTGCCCGCTCTCGTGGGTCTTCACGCAGATGCTGCGGCCGCTCTTCCAGTAGTCCTTCTCCCCTTTGAAACCTGGTGCACATGAATAAATTAATGGCTGTGAGGCAACATATCACCGAGCGTTCACTGAATCTGCTGAAAGGTGATGTTGAAGCCCCTCCTCACCTCGGTTGTACAGCGTGCCGTCAAAATAGAAGCTGCCAGTGTAGTAGCCCGTCACGAGCTCAATCAGGTGCCGTACCCAGGTGTTCCCTGCGCCAGGAAAACTGGAGAGAGCCACGAGGGAGCTGGACCTCTGAGGCAGAAACATCCGCTCTTTGCACCTGGAGTCTAAAAAAGTAAGAGATTTGTATTCAGTTTTAGTTATAAAAAGGCACAAAGCAGAACTGCAACATATCACAATATATCAGATAGCAACATTCACATCATGTACAGGCAATATAATCTGTAATATTAATGTCTAAATGAATACGAAGTCTGTAATCAGTGTTACAATCAGAGACCTCATTCATGAATTGTAAAGAGAAGTGGACAGTAACAAAGCGCATTTATTTAAGTATTGTTCTTCAGTACATTTTACTGTACTGGAGTATTTCCATTTTGTGCTGCTTTCTACCTCTACTGTAGTTACCTCCACCACAGAGGTTTGTTTGTGTGTTTGCAGGATTGCTGCAAAAGTTCTGAACCGATTTTAACAAAACTTCCTGCAAAACTTGTTCCATGGCCCATGGATGAACCCATTAAATTTTGATGCTGATCTGGATATATAGATATATATATCTATATATATATATCTATAGATATATATAGAGTATGTATGTATATATACAGGCCAGAAGTTTGAGGCCACCCCAGATTAAAAAAAAAAATCAATACACTGTTTTACAATTTATTGCACAGGGAAATGACAAAACTACCATAAAATAAATGTAACTAGTTTTCAAGAAGTATTTGTCAACATAAAAGCACTTTGAAGTCATTTCAGGCTCAGACTTTGGTTTCGTCAAAGAAAACCTCCTGTGGTCAAGTCATAGTTTGAAACCTTTTGCTTCTCTTTTGAATGGATGTAATTTTGGCATAATTTTGATGAATGTTCTGGATCGTTTTCCTGTTGAAGAATGGAATTTTGACCAATAATTTGTAAACCAGATGGAATCACGTCTTTGAAGGATGGAATAGTAATTCTCTTTCTTCATAATTCCTTTAACTTGGACCAAGTTTCTCTCTCCCCTCAAAACACCCCACAGCATTACTGCAGAGCAATAGCTTGAGCAGACTGTGTAGATCCCAAAATGATGTGGGAGAAGGCAGACAGCAGCTATTGAATAGAATGTTAAAACACGTCATCAGGGAGCTGAATACAACTGGAGTGTTAGTGCACTAATACAGACTGGACATGCCTTCATTAAAAATTATTTCTTAAGCCATAGTGGCTACATAATGTGCTCTTGTTGACAAATTCTACTTGAAAACTAATTAGTTACATTTATTTTATGTATTTTTGTCGTTTCCTGTGCAATAAATTGTAAAACAAACACTATATTGATGATTTTTTTTTTTTTTTTTTTTTTTTTTTTTAATCTGGGGGTGACTTCAAACTTCTGGCAAAAACGTGTGTGTGTGTGTGTGTGTGTGTGCAAGTAATACACAAATCTCAATGAAAAAAAAACTCATTTATCTGATGATACAACAGGTGCAATTTGGTCTGAATCTAAAAAAACCCTGTTTTTTCTGCATTTCTTATGAGAAATAAAGCAGTTGTTATAACTGCTTTAGGCTTGTATAGTATTAGAACAAAACAAATGTTGAGGCTGGTTTAGCTTTTTTGGAGGTATGCAGTCTGATGAGTGCCCTTCTAGTTCCTTTGTGTTTTAAGATTTAAATTATAAAATATTTCTGTTGTTGGATAAACAGCACATCTCAGTTTTGTTCGATGATGATACATTTGTGACATTTAAGAGTTGGAGAATTTAATCTAATAAAAAGGGCAAAGTAATCCTTCAACTAACCTGAAAGCATTAAAATCCCTGAAATATAGTCATACAAGGTTTTTCACCCAATAGGATAAAAAATTATATATTCATTGTGTGGGTAAAAGGTATTATACCATATTTTTATTCGTTCATTCTGGATTTTCATTATTCCAAACTCTCCAAATTTAGAAATACACAGAGAGATGAACTTATAAACTATTGCTGTTGTCAGGTAAAAACCCTGTAACTCATCTTTGTTTTACCTCAAGTGTGCAATTTATTTTTTTGATATTTTAAGAAAAGAAAGGAGAAGGAGATATGAGGTTGAGATACAAAGTTTTTCCTGGTGAAAAAACCTTGTATTTCCAATTTTGGGGAATTGTAATGTTTTTAGAATTCCATCGCATAATATCCCCTGTTTCATTTTAAAGCAAAAGAGAGATCTGGAGATCCAAAATTAGGCATAAGACATTCACGCTGTAATAAATAAACCTCATATCTCCAATTTTGGAGATATTTATTATTGCATCAATAATGTAACATGCTTTACTTATGACACTTGAGTACATTCTGCTGCTACTGCTTGTTTACTTTTGCTTAGGTAGAATTTTGAACGCTTTAACTTGTATTTCTCCCATTGTGGTTTCGAGCAGCACTGCTTGCCATCAGTCAGTGTTCTTTCCCAAAAGCGGGGACACGATATTCCCCAACACTCTGAAGGACTGGACTGGTTTTATCGAAGGTTATTTTTACAGGCCGTTTTACAAGAAGTAAGACAGTTTGGAGCTTTTAACTGCTGTGCACATTCCGTAAAAATTACTGACACAGCAGAATCGGACAGGATTAAAATACAGACACAGTCTGGTGTGTATAATACAGTATTACCCCATTTCCTGCTGATCCTGATTTGAGCTTGGTTTAAAACCAAATCCTGCTACACGGAGATGACTGATTTCTAATATCTCACCAAGGACAGGTGTGTGATACACCTGGTAGTCGTGGTGTTCAGTAGGTGCTGTGTGTGTGGAGGCAGTGGTTTGGTTCGTCCTGGTGCTTCCCACACACTGCTGGCTGTCAGATTGCTGGTTGAGCCTGAAAACAGAGGACGTCCATGTACAGAAACAGTGTGGCTTCTTGAACACAGCCAGCGGGAGTTCCTGCAAACCAAAAACGAAGAGATGTTTTACATGTCGAGTGACTCATCACACTTGTTTTCTTCTTCAAAGGGTTCCATTTCACCCAATGGTGTCACGTTGGCTCGGCTAAACAGGATTCCTGCATTGCACCTCCACTCTGCTGCTTCATTTCTGCTCGTTACTTCCTCTCACTTTTTCTATTTGCAGAAGGTCAAGCTGCTCAATGTCAAAATCCTACGACCGGCACTGCGGCGAGAAATTTAGGGAAATTATGCATATAATCACACATACAGGCACATGTGCACACACGCACACGCGCACACGCAGAGTGGAAAATTAATCACACTGCAGCCGCCGCCAGATGATGTGCAATACCAGCCATTTCTAGTTTTGTGGAGGAGACGCAGCTGCATCCAGTGAGATCGCGGTGCAGGATCCAGACTATCTGTTTCTCATTAGAGCCACATTAAACCTTAAACAGTCAGCAATATTCAGGGAGCCACCACCCCCATCCCCCCCATGATGCACCAGCAGAGCTTCTGCTGGTGCATCACAGAGCTACGTGAAATAAATGGATCATCAGGTCTGTAGCTTCGGAGGACTAATTCAAACCATTCAAACCTTATCAGTGCAGGTCTCCAAGCAGGACTGTGTGGTGAGGTTGGTTTGAAACGAGTAGACGGGGAAGGTGCCAACAGTGCTCTTTGGCAACTTGAAGCAACCACGATAGTGAACGTTTTTGACTGAAAGAAAAAGAAAAACACATGAAGATGTAGAACAATATCTCATATTTCGTGAAGTATCAAAAAAACATACTTTTTGGTCCCAACAAAGATGCTTTCATGCCTGTGCTGAAGTGTGTCATTCAATACCTTCAATACTAAAGCAATTAAAGGACCATACCAACCATTTTACATGGTTGAGCCTAATCTGTTCAATTTTCATACATAGTGCTAATAGTTACGCAGCATTATGAAGTCATGGTTGTTTAAATTTTTCAGTAAGCACACACTCTTTTGAGACTGTTTCCCCAGTGGAGACATACATTCACTCTGCGCTTTTTATTGCGCTTAAATCCTAAAATTACATAACTTCTAAAAGAAAACCTGAATATACATCTTATTCACAATGATGGATTACCTATCCCAAGAACATTTCAAGTATCAACAAGTTGATTTTAATAGCGTACCAGAATGAACTGAAACTAGTGGCGGCCTGGAAGGTAAGAAAAAAGTTTTTTAGTTCCCCTTTCCAGTAGTATGATTTGTCAGTGACATTACATTTCTGAAAATTGAATATATTAGGCTCAAACATGCAAAAAATGGTCGGTATGGTCCTTTAAAGCTGCATTTGGAAATGTTTGTTATTCAGTGGCTCAATGAAAAATAAATGATCACTTCAAGACAAATTATACAGCAGCCCATCCACACTCAGACATCATCATCTAACACTGTTTGCTCGAGTTGCTCTCAAACATGGTTAAACCTTTAATCCCAAAAACATCACATTACACGAGTTCTGAAAGTTCCGTTCTGTTTGTTATTTCTCACTCCACTTTGAGGACATCGATGTGGGAAATGCGGCTTGAAGTGAACAACTACAAAACAATCCTGTCTGTGTCTTTCCTCAGGGGAATTGACTCACATTTTCTGTGACCCGGCAATTGATCTTCCACCTTGTAAATGGAAAGACGACCCACGCCGCCACACGGGGAACCCCTCTCACCCCGACACACCATGCTACAGTCTTCCTCTGGCGCCCGTGGGCTACTGATACGGTTCCCACAGTGGCATTCAGCTCCAAATTCAAGACCTGCAAACTGGTACCCACTGACACACACAGACACACACACACAGACAATTATTGCTCTAGCTCTGGGCAATCCATAACCTCCAGCTATTAGCCTTGGGCAAAGCCATCCCACTGGACTTTACATAACATTTAAAACTTATCAGTTAATTCAGATTTCCTGGCATTCAATCTGCATAACGGTCCACCCTCTGTGATATCCATCAGTGCTTCTCCTTCTGCACTTCTGTGCTTCTTATCTGGATGTGTAAGCTGAACTCAGGTCACCTTTGATCTGTACTTTACACATCAAGGTTGTTGTGACTCATCCCTCTTCCCCTCTCTTTATCCCCTCCGCCTGAATAAGACAGGCAACCTCATCAAAATTGACCTTTTCATATGTTCTTTGAAGCTTCCTCATAAATTGCCTTGACTTTTTACTTTTTGCTCATCTCAATAATTGGGCTGCTTAGGGAACGAGCATGATTCCTTTCCGTGTGTACGGGTGGAGGGAAAAGGCTCGGTGGGCTCGGGATTTTAAAAACCAACATTCACTCCGACTGAATCTGGCCTCCGCTGTTCAGCTTCAGCTCAGCTACAGCACTTCTTCACCATTAAGATATAAAAGGGAATAATGCAAGCGGGTCATGCTTTTGAAAAATCCACCCACCTCTTTTGTGTTTCTGGCAGCTTTGGACACACTACTGCTGGAAACACAGCTGACCCACTCCCGGATTTTCACAGGAAAGCAGAATTCCAATATCTAACCGCAGATTAATTAACTAAGCGCTGTAGTCGCCTCATTAAGCTTTTCAACACATCCACACCTCCCTCCTTCCTTCTACAACAGTTCAACCCTTCAGAGCTGGCTTGCTCTTCCTTCTGCCCTTTCTCACCCCCTCATCTTTTACCGTCACCCAGCCACCTGGCTCTCTGCTGGCTCGAACACAGAAGCCATTCATCGAGCGAGACTGAGATCCAAAGTATTTACTCAAACAGCAGGCCCTCTGTGGTCCCTTCACAGGAGCCTGCCGCAAACGCATTACCTTTCCGAGCAGGTGTCTTGACACAGAGAACTTGTCATTTTGCGCAGGTCATACAGCATGGTTCCTCCCAGGGCACGTTCGGTGGCGTTGTGCAGAAAGCAGCCGATGTACATGCCTGAAAGTGTCACAACAAATCAGAGAAAGAAGTCCAGACTAAAACATTTTGTATAACTAGCTTTCTTCCTTTTTTCCTTATATGTTAAGGTTTTTCCTTGTCTTCTTAGAGAGCTTGGGCTGGGTCGGGAACTGTCGATGTGTGGGCCTGTAAAGCCCTTTGAGACATTGTGTGTGATATTGATCCATACAAATAAATTTGGCTTGACTTCATTATAACTAGAAGGACAGTCATTACAGCACATACAATACCTTCACAAACCCCAAACAAGCCCAAGCTAAAATCTGTCTTGTTCTTACAGTTACTGGCCTAAGGAAACAACTATAATAAACAATATTTTTCTGACTCTCTTTGTAATTATTAGTTAAAGATATGTCAAAGCCATTCACATGTAACTGAATCAGCATCATCTCAGTTACACATTAACAGTTGTTAACCATACTTGTTACTGTACAGCAATTCCATCAATGTTTATTTATTGCTTATTTAGCAGGGACCTATATACAACATTGCCATGGACAAATGTGGAAAATGTAATGTTTTTAAGACAAATAGCTTAGCCTTGCAGTCCTTCTCCCTGGTCAGGTTTTTAAATACAAAAAACAAACAAACAAACAAAAAAAAAACAATCCACACAATTCATACCAAATACTAATTAAAACATAAATTAAAATACAAATTAAAACGGAGAATCAGATTTACATAAAAACTGTGTTTGTGTGAACATGTGAGTCAGTGGGGGATGTCTTCAATGCTCACATCTCTGTCGTTGCTTGAGCCAGAGTTTTTTCATTCAGTCAATTCTGAAGAAATTGACAAAGATATTGAAAAATGCCCCATCTTTCAATGTTAAGAAATCATTTTTTAAAATCCTTGATCTGCCCCTAGATGTAGATCCTTACCAACATTTAATGGGTTCTTCCCTTGACCATGCCCCATCCTTCCACTGAGATCAAAATCAGTTCATCATCTTTTGAATAATCCTGCTAACGAACCAAATGAAACCAACCAACCAACCCACAGATGCAGGTGAGAACATAACTTCCTTGGAAGAGGAAATAAAGTCACTCACATAACCTCTTCATGTGGACAAATCCAATATTCATCAGGTTTTTGACGAAAATACAAACAAAATATCTGTACACAAAAGCAGAAATGTGCATATTGTGTGAAGCCCTCGCTCCAGCTTTTTAATACCCAGTGTACACATTGTTCCACATTATTACACTTCTCAAGCCTTCTAAAATACATAAATGTATAAATGTACGTGAGCATACTGCCCGCTCCCACAATTAGTCCTGAATGGATGTTGACACACTCCTCTTTAACCCGATTTGGACATAAACCAGCCTGACTCTCTCTCCTCAGTCTGGCCTTGGCGATGTCCTCTAGCAGTGCCAAAGCAGCCTCTACATCATCAGTTACACTCAGCAATTACACTCCAGCATGCACTGAGAGACATTACAGCCAACTGATTTACCGCATACGAGCAGGAGTAATTTATGATCCAATGTGCATTATTCTTATTCCCACATTAATGAACAATATGCAAACATATTTACTGTCGGTAGAATAAAATAAAAAATGCCCATAAGGATGTAATATGTAATAAACTATGACAGACTACTGTGATAAGCTGAAAAGATTAAAGCTTCAAATATAATGTTACCCTCAGTCTTCTTTTGATGTTATCATTGTTTTTGCCACATTGCTATATCACATTCAGCTCGGATGACACATAAAGCTCTTTTTTTAAAATCATCATTTCCATCTGGCCCTTTTGGGTCTGAGACTTACATGTTTTGGTTACATAACTGGGCATTCTACACATTCAAAAATCATGTTGCGAAAATGTGTATATATCTATTAGTACACCGTTTGCAGGGAGAGAGTTTTTAGATTTATTTTACCATCAATGTGTTTGTTTTCTTTGATATTTTGAGTCTATCAGTGACATCATTGATTCAGCTTTCATTTCTAACATTTACCACTGTATGCTTTCTGCCCGGATACAAATAGACCAATGCCAACTGGTCAAAGACACGATTTGAAAAGATGGATGACATGCATCATACTAGGATTGAATGAATGTGGCAGCAAGGTGGACAAGATGCAAGTAGGCAATTGAGCATAAAATCTCTCTGGCAGGCCAAACATTACCATATCAGATTCATGATTCATGATTCAGTCAGTCTATGATGTCCTCCGATGCCCGTCCAGCCTCTCCTGCTGGAGCGAGGCTGAGTCACCAGCCACCTGAACCTCAAGAGAGAAACGCTGCAGCCTGAAAGCACTCAGAGATGGTCATCTCTCAGAAATCATCTCCAGGGGCATCACCCAANCACACACACACACACACACACACACACACACACACACACACACACAGACAGCAAGCCAGGTCATTGCTTTAATCAAAGTGAAGGAGAAGCCCCACCAGAGCCAAAGCTGAGGGTTAATGGAGGGAAGCATCTCTGATTCCCAGGCATCAGAGAAATGGCTGCACTCAGGCCTGACACTCTGCTGATTTCTTCAGCACCAAGACAGATGGCTGTGGTGTAGATGATTCTTTCATGGAAGGAGCTTGCCAGTGACAGGCTGGTCAAGTTCAAGGATGGAAATGGATAGCACATTCATTCAGTGTGATGAGGAGAGTCATCAAAGGATGAAACTGCAGAGACCTCAAGACATGAGCAACAGACAGAGAAGATCATATGAACAGAAACCCAAAATTTCCAATAATTACAAGTTATGAATAAATGTAGATGCATACAACCAGGATGCAAATTATAGTGGAACTAATCTAACCCAGTGAGCTCCCCTGCAGGAACAGTTTTGGAAATTTGGTGAGTCTCAAAAATTGGAGAATAAAAGTAGAAATCTTAATTGCTGTTGATAATGTCTCTATTATCTATCTATATATCAATCACATTTGCATGTTTAACATAAGAAATAAAGGTTAGTCTGACAGTCAAACATATACTGTACTATTCCTTCAAAAGCCATCTAGGTCCTGCGGCATTGTTCTTTTTTCTGTCAAGGACTTGATTATTGAATGAACAAAACAAAACTGGAGCAGCGTGAGTAAGCTGGCCACACAGTTTCAGCGCTAATTTTTACAATACAAGGCCATCCACTTGGTTTTAGAAAACAAAATAAGTTAATGAATTAGCTGCCTGTTGAACAATCAGAATCCTCCTTTGCTAGCTCCATTGTCAGCTCCGCCAAGGCTGGAGATAGCTTTCTTCTCCAGAGGACGGCAGCACTGACATAAGGTTGGAAAACACTTGGGAAGCCACTTTAGGGAAGCTGCTGAGTTCCAACATTTGAAACTGCAATTTGCAGTGCCAGGCAACACACTAGCAAGACTCAATACAGCAAGTCGGACCTTTCTTCCAACTTTATCAGAGAGTAAATGACTCTGAACAAAAACCTTGCATCCCACAATGTGCAGAGGGCCTGTAATTACTCCTCTTTGTGGATTTAAATGGACTGTCTTTGGAGAAATTTAACCCCATGCCTTTTGCTGAATCATGGATTAAGGCTGGTTATTGTTACTCCACATCACGGACAACAAGGGAGGATCACAAAACAACCTGAGACTAGGCCTGTGCTGTCCTTTCTGTTTAAGACGATTGAAGAACATTCACAGCACCATGGTGTAATAGCTCTCACCTTTAACTAAATGGCTTATTTGCATTTGATGATGATTGGAGCTGCTTGTGATTTGCATTTCTGTCATGTTTGTAAGGTGCATTTACAGCAATATATGCTGGTGCCAGTGTGCCGGGAAAATGGGCTCCCCACATTACCTCTGTCATTTGCACATCGTGCACAACTTGACTATCTGTATTTTCCTGCTCCCTAAAACTTTGCAGAAGAATCGACAGAAACTCAATCAAATATCAAGGAATATCAACGCGAAGATCTTGTCACCTACTGAGGAGCCCCGGTAATATTTCAAACTACTGATTCCGCTGCGTGTCTCGCTGGCTGTGTAATGCCTCTGATATGTACTTTGCATATCAAGGAGTTTGTGACTCATCCCCACTAGGCACAAAGTTTCCAGCAGCAGACACAAAGTAATGTGTATTCTGCACTTCTATTATAGAATGTTTGTATAGGTAGGGCTCCTGAATCTATGAATATTTGAAACTGGAAATGCATGTGCAAATTATTTTCCATACAGTTTTGTGATATTTTTACTGCAGGTGGTAATTTAAAATAAGATATTCTATTAAAACATGGAGAAATGAGTGAGGCATGTGATTTAAATGTAGGCTTTTAATCTTATGCTACCCAGTGGTCTATTTTCCTTTCTATTCATTTTTCTTATTTTTTCTAACTTTTTTGTTGACCAGAAAAGATGTGCAAATGGATAAACAAGGTTGTTTGTGATGAATAAGTGTTGCGTAAAATGACTAAAACCTTAGCTGACTCATTAAAACGTCGTGGTAACAGTGATTTAGCACCTTATTATTTGTGCTTGAATTTTAAATGACTGTATTCTCCAATTTCCTGCATTTATTCAATTCAGTCAAAGCTAGAAAATGCTTTTAAAACTATTTTATAACTTGAAGGGCATTCAGAGCAATACCTTCACCAATGCTGAACAAGCTTGCATGGACAAAATTGATTATTTAAATGATGTTTCCTTCTGTGGTGAAACTCTTGCTCTGCATTTGATCCATTCTAAATACTATGATGGGAAGAGCAGGACCAAGTCTGGGAACAGGACTTCAAACCCACAACTTTATTGCTGTGAGGCAACATTGCTAGCCTACTGTGCCAGTGTGCTGAAGAAGCAAAGAAATGACTGTAATAATAATAAAAGGGCTTAATTGCTTTAATGTACAGTATTTACTGTACAGCAATTCCATTAATGTGCCCCCTGTCCAAGCATGTATTTTATTCATCCACCAGATCTGGATGCTCATCAAGATTTGGACCAAACAGCACCTAATGAGATTGGTGTCTTCATTTTGAAGAAATTGACAAAAATATATTTTAAAAAGTCTTGGACTATTAAGGAATAATTTTAAAAATTCACTGATCTGCCCCTGGATCTGGATCAGTAGCAAAATTGAATGGTTTCTTCCCTGGGCCATGACCCAAACTTTCATTTTGTCAAAACTGCTCCAGAGCACTTTGAATAATCCCACTAACAAACCAACCAAAAAGCTATCATGAAGTGATACCTGACATTGTAACTGATAATTGCACATATTTATTTTTTTTATAGGGCTACTGCAGGAAAATGACATATCTCAAAAACATTTATATATCGTTCCTCTTTTAGGACACATAGCACAGTAGACCTTGCTATTTTTATTCTACATCCTAGATAATAGATCTTTTGCACGATGGCAGCTATTGCAATGATCGCATTGCTGCCTCCGACATTTTTCATTTGTATTACCCTATCTAGTGACTGAGTGGTTGCATAGTGCCTGTTAAAAAGAAGGATTAAGAGGTCTTTAAGGATGCTTTTCAAGAAGATGCTGGAGGAACTCACAGTACACTGGATGAGATTCCGTTATTTGTAGAATTACTCTCTTAATCACTTCACCAAAATAGCAAAGCAATGACAGACACTTTTAAAGAATAGAACGAATCTCCAGCATGTTTTAAAGTACTCACATAATGGTGTAGGCTCCTGAAGAGAGAGGGCAAGTATGAAATTCATCATCTTGTAATGACTCATCTTTCTATACTACTTTTGTGCCCGCTTGCCTTTTTCCTTCATTTTTCAGAGGATCAGTGAGCAATATCTCTGATCTACAAGTTCTAAAGCCCCCCACACAATAAATGTCACATAAATATATAATGAAGATCTTCTTAAAGTTCCAAATTCATGATTATCTGGTAATGAATGTGTGATGCCTATGAGTAATGGGCTTTGAAGGCCCCTTGCAAAAAAAATCTGTTACTACTGGCTCCATCCAGCCCTGCAGAGCCAAAGAGGTAAATTACAAAATAGAAAATAAACTTGCATATTTGCTCATGTATTATTCACACTGTCTCAGTCAACATGTCTTCACTGGGATATTTCTATCTCAAATATCCTCCCATCTACTTCTCTATTTCCCATGCCTGGATGGTGTTACAGCTGAGATAGCTTTTTCCCAGAGATTGCAGGGGTATCTCAGTTTAATACCAGCAAACATGTACATCCTTGTTGTCATTGCTGCAGATAAGACGCTTAATGATTAGCAAAATCACATGAGATTATGAGGCGATGAGGCCACACAACAAGAGGCTCTCAGCTAATGTAACATACGCTGAAGAGACAATTCTTGGCCTAAACGGCTGTTAGCAGCTGAATGTTTACCTTTCCCAATAGAATTCTGAGCAGAACGCATTAGATATGGTAATTTCTGTGATTTGTAATGGAGTACACATTGTTTTAACAAAATGCTTTTTCATTTAAACCTTAAAATGATGAGAGTAGTATCCAGATGACTGTAATTTCCGTGTTGTTAACCTCATTTGTACACTAATTAATGTAACTAGGGTAAGTTTGCATTAATAGTGGCCAGTAGTTACAGGTTTACATGAAAACTGGTTGCTTGACGTAATTTGCCTGTTGGCAATTTAGTTGTAAAGAAAGCAAAAAAGCAGCTGCAATTTTAGATTAGCTGTGCAGGCTCTTATAAAACTACAGCTCAGACTGTTTTAGAATAGAGACTTTGGATAAAGGCAAGATAGCATCACAGTAAATCTTAACATAGAAACAACTCTTCAGTGTCAGATTATTAACATTTATTACCTCCACCAAGGAGGATATGTTCTCACCATCATTTGTTGGTTTGTCTGCTTGAAATGAACTGATTTTGTCAAAACTTGGTTAGAAGGGTTAGGTTTGGTCTAGGGAAGAATCCATTACATTTTAGTGAGGATCCAGATCCAGGGACGGACCCAGGAACATTAAAAATGATTCCCTAATATTGCAAGTTAGAGTGTTTTTCTATAGTTTATGTCAATTTCTTCAAAAGCAAAAACAGTATTTTCAATGAATTAAAAAAAAAAAATTTAATTCCTAATATTGTGAGATAGTGTTTTTCGATATATTTTTTGTCCATTTCTTCAAAAGTAATACACCAATTTCAATGAATTCACAAAATCAGGCAGGTTTTTCCCATGACAGACTATCAATAGGTACAGTATGTTCCAGATCCTGATAAGTGTCCAGAGCTAAACGAATAAATAAATGCTTGAACTGGGTCACACTAATGGAATTGCTGTACAGTAATTAGGTCTGGAAACAATCAAGATGATGCTGATTCATTAACATGTAGTTTTAATTAATAGAGATAAATCCAGAAATATATTATAGCTGTTTTTTAATCTTTACACCAGTATATTTTGTCTGGGCTTATTGAGCCTTGGTGGAGGTATGCCCTCTATGCATGTCTTAGTTTTTGCTGTTTTATTTATGCAAGCCTCTTATAGTTAAATTACCTTTGTGTCTGCTGCTCCTCTGGAGAGAAACTCTCTGCTCAGGACTCTCAGGCAAGAGACTGTGAAACCAGCGGCGGTGCAAGTGTTGGACCCCCAGGCTTCGAGAAGCAGGCCAGTGTCGCCCTGCCTTGGCTCCCCCTCCAGGCGCGGGCTGAATGTTTGCCCATCTGGAACGTGCCCTTACACCCAAGCCTGCAGTCCTGAGGGCCGTGGGAGGTGCTGCCAGGGACAGCAGGGGCGGCAGGTTGACAAGGCTTGGTTGGGCTATTCTGATGCTGGAACGTTGCAGGAGCAGGATGCTGCCTGCCATCAGATAGGCGATGCCCAACAAGAGCAGCAGCATCTGAGCCCGCTTCAGCAGGCAGTGCAGTTTATAGAGGGGTGCCACCATTCCCACACTGTTCAACTGCAACTATCACCTCAGTGGAAGGCCATGTCATGGATTTGGAAGGAGTGGATGGATCTGAAGCCTACTTACAACATCGACGGAACATCATAATCTTGAAAACACCTGGGGCATCTGGATGTGTTGTAGATGCTGTGTGAAACTGCTAAGTCCTGCTGGTTCATTTCTATGAATCCATGAGATGGATGTGTCACAGCTGAGAGAGACTTGAGGGTAAAATCCAAGCCTGTGGCCACTGAGTCCAGGATGATCCTTGGAAAGAGCTGAGGCAGAAGAAAACAGGCAGCTGTATTTAAAGCAGCAGTGGATTTCTCCATATGTGAGCACATTCAAAGGCATGGAAAGTATATGCCTGGTGGATTAGCCTCACAGCTCATGTTGACATATGGGCTTGTGTTTCTGTCTTGCACCATTATGTCTCCTCCCTTGATATCTGCTGCTTCACGGCTTCCATTCCTCCCAATTGTTTTAATTAAAAATCCAATTCTCAAGTTCTGTTATGTAATTCCTGTAATTTTCTTCGGGATACCGGGATTCTGATTTTTATTTATTTTTATTTCCCATCACCTAAAAGAAAAATTACTGAGATGGAGAAATGAGGAAATTACACCAGCCTTTACATTATTCTTTAAAACTGGGTTTCCTTTAGTTACTTTAAACCCATCCAGAGATTCTATTCAATTCCAGCACTGTTAGGTAATATTTAATATTTATTTTAGCTGGGGCAATAACTAACCTCAAGTCTCAGTTATCAAATGACATATGTGATTTAAAAACTATCTGGAGAAGGCATTATGGGGGGGGGGGGGGGGNGGAATTATAGTAATCTGGCCTTATCTGAGAGATGAATAAAGATACAGATGATTTGATAACTACTGAAGGTCTTGTCCTGCACATGCACAAGCTGATGTGATGCACAGTGCAAGATATGTCACGAATAACTGAAAACAAGTAATTCCCTTTTACGAAAACGAGAAGCGGTGGAGTGTCATTCTAACCTGATCCTGCGTGTTTTGTTTTTTTTTACTCTTTTCGCACGATGGCCCCCTTACAAGCCCCTCTTTCATTCAACTGATACTACATGCAGCCTATAGAGGTGCCCGTGTAACACAAACAAACTCTGTAAAAACCCACAGGATGCGGTACAGATTGAGCCTCTCTTGCCTTCACACACCAGATCATACCCATTAATGTCTCGCTGAACGTCACAGAGCCGTCTTGCCCTTCAGTTTTACTTTTCATCTCAGGCCTCTCTGTTCTTTCTCGTGAAGTGGACCAAACACACTGTACACCCCAAAAAGTGGATGTGCTGTGCTCCCGAGGACAGAAGCAACAGTTTGCACAATGATCAGTCTTTGTAAGCTGATAGCCAGAGTGTCCAAGTTATGTTTAAACTCCAGGAATTTTTACGCATTAAATAACTTAGTAGTGTTCACTAAAATAAAATTATCCAAGGATTATCCAGGTCTGTTTGTTACTTTTTAGTAGCTGGACTGGAGGTTATAAAAATGCATGAATACAAACCAAGAGTAAACATACATCACCAATTAAAAAACATCCCTGATCTTCCATCTTTGCGCTTCCACCATTTACAGTAGAGGATATTTTAATATGCGGCTTACCTTCCACAGTGGAGTGTGACGCACGGCGTCCTTTTCTTATGTGATCACACGTCAATCTATTGCTGTTATGGTCGCCGTTTTTTCCCGCTTATTGTCCAGCGAAGGTCCCTACAGCTCCCCAGCATTTCGCAGAGATGCTGTTATATAAGCGATCTCTCTGTCTCTCTCTCTCCTCTCTCTCTCTCTCTCTCTCTCTCTCCCTCCTNTCTCTCTCTCTCTCTCTCTCTCTCTCTCTCTCTCTCTCCCTCCTTCTCAGCAGCCTCACATCCAGTGCTGCTTTCCGTCTCTGAAAGTCTGCCACGGTGATATAAAGCACAAGCTGTGTGTGTGTGTGGGGGGGGGNTGTGGGGGGGGGAGGGGGTAGTCAGTCTCATTTGCATTTGTGCTCTAAGCGCGTCACAACTCCTCCACTGTGCAAAAGGGAAAAATCGTGTCCAGCAGTCCACGCAGCCCAGACTACAGACTCACAGGGGGGCTTATAATAAACCCTATACTGTAGTTTATCTTCCGACACCACGCTTCATATCCGCTTCCGTGCGCTCCAGCATCGGGCCATTACCTTGTCATAAATCACTTAAGACACATCTGTGCAAAATATACACTGCTGCTTACCGACAAAACACCGAGTTCCGCAGGAAAAACAGCTGTTTACTCCAAACAACCCATTAGCCATTTGAAGGACGTTTGGGCTTTTTATTTTCGCCATTCTTCTTCTTCTTGTACTCGCCATGCAAGTAGAAATATTTAGAGGTCCAAAGTTCCATAATCTGATCTGGAGTCCCCTGAATCAAATAATCTGTCACTACATTGTACTAGTCGTCTTAGTTATTATGAGTTCATCCTTGCACATTATTTTTTGGTAGGACATAATACAAGAAGTACCGTAGATGGTTGAGTGATGTTGACGTTTCAGCACCATGAACAGCGCCTCTTCCGTATGTCCTGAACAAGGAAAATTAACAGCGCGTAACAAAGCACTTTGTCATGGCTGATTGAGTTTAAGAGGAAGGCCTTCACACTCATTATATGACCTAGAGAGAAGTGGTGGTGTGTTCACGCTCGCACACTTCCAAAAACATATTCTTCTCCAGTCTTTTCATTTAGTGCGGAGTCTTAAAATGTTAATCCGCTCTGGAGTCTCCAAACCATAATTTTTTTATATATGATAACTGAAGAAATGTGGAAATGCTTTGAAATGACTTCACAAGTTTCTAATTTAAATCGGTTGGTTTGAAGAAGTTTCAAAACGCCGACGAGAAGACGTAAAAAGGAAAAATATGTTAAACATTTCACAGTGTGTAGGGCTGTCACAATTTTTTAGCTTTGTGTTTCGTTTAAAGCAATATTCAAATAAAATCAATTCTGAGCAATAAATACTCACCATATTGGACAGTGGGTGTAAATGATCTGCAATTTCCTCACTAACAGACAACAGCAGCTATAGCCAGAGTCATGTATTCCAAAGGTGACCTATTTTCTTACAAAACATCCTCAGAAATTTCTCAAACTGTAGCATAATCCACTACTCCGCTGACCATTGCTCAGAAGATTCTAAACAAACATTTCTGCCAAAATATGGATGAATACATTTTTTTTTCTATCTCAGTCTACAACAATGATACCGTCAAGTCTGCAGCGTATGAATTCGCATTTTGACAGGAATATTAATTTTATGCCATAGGTCTGATTTGAGAAGCTCCTGTGGACATTTGATAGTTTTTATAAAAATGGGTCACCATATGAATCCATTGTAGCCAACATGAATCCAAGTTGACTGTAGCTGCCATTCACCATCATAGAGCAACCTGCCAAGTTTTTACACCCACTGCCCAAGCCAATGTTAATGTTTAATATTCTTGCCAAAATATGGCTGCACGCGAGGGGCTTAACAGGATCATTCTTGAGAACTGAGCCAGAAACAATATATTTAGTCATATTTTGGTGAAAATATGAGCATTTGGAACATACAGAGCATGTGGATGCTCTGAGATGGTGAGAAGCTATGGGCATTGTAAAAAAAAAAAAAAAAGNAAAAAAAAAAAAAAAAGGGCCACCATTGGAAGCCATCACGATTCAAAGCCACCTTTGTTGGAGGAACCAACAAAAGTGTTTTACACTTACCGTCCAAATCGAAAGAAGATAACTGACACACAGAAGAGGTAGAGTGGGTATGTGGTGTATTGCTTCAGGAAGCATCAATACAAAACCAGGTCTGTAAATTAAAGCTAACCGCGGTCCGCCTCCCTACATATATTCATTTGCACTTGGCTTATTACGTTAATGCTTGATGTTCCCTTTGATAAATTTTGTGTGGAGTATCATTTTAAGATTTGCTCCAGTTCCACTCTTCGTGTCAACAAATCTAATTTTCCTTTCATCTCATTCAGACATTTATTCAGAATACATAATGTGGTACACAAGATTTTATACAACAAAAACAACTATTCAAAAATACCATAGGCTTATTTTTTTAGCTAATGTTTTTGGTCCACTATTGCCCTTGAATTCAATAATAAATCTAAAATGCACCAAAAGAGAAAACAATTGAATGCATTACTCCTAATATATTTAATAACAAAATATGTGAAAATGTCACTATCTTTAAGTGAGCTTCCCTCATACCAAGAAATGGAAATCTGTTATGTTTGGTCAGATGAAGCTTGTATTAGGGAAATGGGTAGTCTTCTGACTCATCTCACCAGAATATTTCTCCTGAAAAATCAAACTAAATTACCTGC
Source organism: Lucifuga dentata (assembly GCA_014773175.1). Taxonomy (NCBI): domain Eukaryota; kingdom Metazoa; phylum Chordata; class Actinopteri; order Ophidiiformes; family Bythitidae; genus Lucifuga; species Lucifuga dentata. The sequence goes on from VXCM01005501.1 coordinate 23,541, forward strand.
ATGCGTCCATGAGGTGTACCTCACTTCATTTATTGTGCTTAAACCAATCTGCTGTCTGCTTTGGCCTGTATGCTGTGATTTTCTGTATTCTTTAAGTGTTGAATGTGCCCTATTTAAAGCTATTATGTGCTGAGTAGGCTTGGTGTGTTTTGTGTTAAACCTTGCAGTTAGTCTCAGTTGGCCAGAAGCCTTTGCATTGAGTTTGTTTCAGAATATAAAGCGCAGACAGTGCCTCCACTACTGAGCTAAACTCTTTTAGAATTATTCTGATCAGCATTATTGTTTGTTTCAGTTTCAGATTTTCTCATGTGCAGATAGTATCCAGAGCAGATAAGGGAGCTTATCTGCTCTGTCCATTGACGAAGAGCAGAGTAAAATCATGGCAGTCTGCTTATTTGTTTCTATTACTTTTCTTTTCACAATATCCCCATCTTTCACAACACATCTATCTCTGTTCTCTCCCCCTCTGCTTGCAGTTTCTGTGGAGGAGAGTCCATCTGTCCTAACAAAGCAGTCAATTTTAAGCTTATACAACGCTTTAGGTCAGCTTGCACTCCAACCATTGTAAAGATGGAAAGCTGGAGCTGTCAGTCAGCAGTCCAGACAGTGGAGCTCATTTCTCCTGTCTCTGCCTTTCTTTGTTGCCTTTGTGACATTGATCACCCCAGACAATGCAGAAACGCTGCTGTCTCTGCAGAACTGAACTTCAGTCTCTCTTACAGGCTATACCTCCCCTCATTTCATATTGTCCTTACTCTGCGCTCTCAGTTATGTAGCAGTGGCAACCCAAACTTTAAAGAAGTTTGCTTGTTATCACTGGGTTTCCTGTTCAAATCTGCAGACTTGAGACTAAGGACTAGAAAAGGAGTAATAGGACGAATGAGGAAAAAGAGTCTCCACTCTCCCAGGAACTGCTCTTGAAGTGCCCATGAGTCACACAAACAAGCATGATTTTTTTTTTTTTTCAAAAATAGCAAATGTACTTACTCTGCTTTCTCTTAATAACTACAGAATAAAAACCTATGCCACACCTCAATTGAATACTTCCATTATAAGTTCACTGCTCCGTCACTAAGAAAGTGTGGTCTCCCTTAGAAGTAAGGTGAGAACCAGAAATAAACACTAATGGCCAATCTGAGGCTGCACCCTGGCATACAAGGTTTAAAAGTTAAAACCTGTACAGTGGAGTCAGTCCTTAGATTGCTTTGTAAGTTATTCGTAAAATCCAAAAAAATAGAAAATATCTGTCTTTCTTTCATTAAATCGTAGAAGATTCTGAGACGCTCAGCATTTAATGTTTTCAAGACAGTGGTTTAAAGAGTCAAGGCTAGTGGGTCATTTAGATGAAAGGGTAGATAAAACTGTGTGAAAAAAATGTAAAAACATGCAAAGATGTATATTTTTTTTCGCATTATGTAGTAAGCAAGACATATACAAACTAAAGACAATAGGGCCTACAATTGATCCCTGAGGCACACCACAATTGATGTTAGCAGTTGAAGATTTTTTTTCCATAAAGTGCAAGACCTTTGATAATTTCAGCATCCCAACAAAGAAGTTCAGTTATTTTACTTCTTTAACTTTTCGCTTGTTTAACTCTATAATTTTTATCAATATTTCAGTCATATCATTTCTACATGATGAGTTTTGTAGGCTTTGTAGACTCAATTTTATGTGCCCTCTGAAGGTCAAGGACCATCACTGTTTGTTCTCTACACTCCTTTCAAATGTGGTTTCACATCACACTATCACTGTTAATCAAAATCCTCAGTCATTGCATTTCTGCAGTAACTGTCCTCTCTTTTTACTTTGACCTTCACTGTCACTTCACAGTAACTGACTGCCTGAAACCTTTCAAAATTAATTGTAAAAGGCTCCAGGTTGCAGAAAGTGGCACAGGACTGGTTTGTTTGATTTTGTCTTGCATTTTTAATCTCTATGCTTTTTCTATTTATCTTGGTTTAATCCCAGGAAACTCTGCAATCTTCTCAGCTTCTCTGCGTCCATCTTCTACCCTGCTCAGTTTTGGCAGAAGCTTATGTCACAGAATTTATGAAAGTCTGACATCTGGCATTCCTCACCCAGTACCTCAGATCCTAGATCATCAAATTAATTCTTCTCCAGCAGGCAGCTGCTGTCTGGAAACCAACCCACACTCCATACAATATCTGCTTATCTGCTTCTTTTCCAAACCATCATCTATTACCACTAAACTCATCCTCAGTAGAAAATAAATATAATTAAATCTGTCCACCAAGAGCCCCAATCCCTCAACCCATCACAACAAAGACTCATATTCTTCCTCAAATTTCTGTCCAAAACTGATAAATAAATGAATCTTAAAATTTGGCTTCAGGGATCCCACTTTGATGTAATCTCACATGGACATACCTCCCTTTTGTTAAATGGAGAAAATCTTGCAGAAAAAAATCAAGATAATAAGACCTTTTGAATTCCTGCAGCAACCAGAATCTGAAAATCTTCACATCCAGAAAACATAACTTATACATACACATACACTCAAACATAACTCCTCGCGTTTTCTAAGCAACCTCTGTCCTTGATTCAGACCTCCATGAGCCAGACAGGATGGAGGTCTGGTTAGCTGAGATCAACTTTACAAAGTCTCCTCTCACTGCTTTGAACATTAAAAACATCAAATTCTGCTTTGCTATATTTATTGACCAAGAAATCTAAGAACTCATGTGACTCATCTCCCAACTAGTTACACTGTCCGAGGCATCTGTTGTCACAGACTCTCTAACACTTCCTCAGGGCTGCTCCTCTCCTATGCAAAATCTTCTGGCTCGGCTATTGCATCCCACAAGTTTTCCTACCATTGTTAATGCTGACAACACTAAACTGGGTCTCCTTTTCCCTCATCAACACACAAACTGCAGCACACACCTCTGCTTGCCTAGCTGACATCTGCAGCTGGATAACTGCCAGCCACATCAATCTTGCCAGTTTTTTCTTTGGCTTTTAGTGAAAAACCCTCAATTTTTACAGACAACACCAAGAGCCTTTGCCACGACTACCAAGAATCTTGGTGTGAACTCAGAGTGTCAGTTTGTGATGCTAGCTACAACTCAAACCTGTATGTTTGCATGTGACATTATCAGCCCTCCTCACTAGGGACTCAGCTCGACTTGTTGTCCAAATTCTAGTCATCACTTGTCTGGACTACTACAAGTCCCTCCTGGCTGAGCTCCCAAAAGACCTCTACAACCCATACAGAAGGCTGCAGCCTGTCTTGTTTTCATCCTCACTAAATTCTCTCTTTTCATCCCCTTCCTGCATTTCCCTTGCTGGCTCCCTGGCTGCTAATATTGATTCTAACCCTCAGCTCTCCCCCCATGTTCCCACTGGTGTCATGACCTTCCCACCCCTGACAGGACTACACAGTCACTCGCTATCTCCAACTCTACAACAAAACATTTCACTTCTGCCTTTCTCCTCCTTTTCTTGCATCTGATCTCATTTTATTCTTGCTAAAACTATTCATGCGTGAATCTTGCTTCTTTACCCACACATTTGCTATACATGAATATAGTAGACAGGCATGAATATTAAGGCGTGGGTTGAGCTCAAGCTTCAAACATAATTTATCTAGTTTCCACAGCAGCCAGATTTCAAAATAACACTTCAGTAAATTGTGGTGTATAGATTTGATTCCAAGACTGATTAATGTGCTACTTGAAATAAATAAATGACCAGTGATACAAAAGGTGCTTCTGTGGAAAACATGGGCTCCTTAAAAGAAACTAAAAGATTTCACACTAATGCACATTACAGAAATCAACATTCCTGATTCTCATAGACACCATTAAGATCACTTTCACTATGGGGTGGGTATAAGCCTTTTCTGATAGGCATGGAAATAAAAACCCAATGCAGGCTTAAAACCAAACCTTCTGTAATATTCTATTGTTTCATTGGTTTCTCAGAAAGAAGCTAACAAATATTCTTTATGCTCCATTCAGTAAAGGTAATTATCTTATAATCCTTTGCTAAACATGCTGTGATGTGGAAAAACAGCAAAGCTTATAATTTTGACTGCCTGGCTTCTCCAGAATATTATGGACTTGAACCAGTTTCTGACCTGCCAATATATTTGGCGCACTCTACAATGTTGTGTTACGCTGAATCAGACCACATCCAGATGAGGTTTTTGTCAAAAATAATTGCTCCACAAAGCATCAGTGCCAAAGGCAGAAAGTGTTAAAATAACAGATTTGTACCATCAATTAAATTAGGCTGAGCATAAGCTATCTGTTGCATGAGGCTTATATAATTGATTTTAAAAGGGACATGTTATGCTTTTTAAAATTTTCGCTCATTTTTATAGTGTAATATAGTAGGGAATATGTGTTAAACATTGTCAAAATTGTAAAACCTGAGGTTCACACCTACAGAGATACATCCAATAAGACAAAAGCTTTGGCTTTTAATTCTGTAAACCATTGGTGTACAAGCCCAATCTTGTTATGTGGGTACCTTAAAGACACACCATTCAAAACTTCCAGTTTTCACTCAGTGTGCACAGCAGTGCTGCAGCAGGGGAGAGCAGAAGCGGATCAGTGTGTTTTTCACACATTACAGCATAAGGTTTCAAAGTAGACCACGACATAAAATCAGAACATGGAAATCTAATCTAATAGGTCCTCTTTAATAGTTAACAAATTAGTATAATACATTGATGATGAGTATATTAGGGATGCATTTAGGGCACTAAGGTGAAAATGTGCTGCACCCTGCCAAGTAACACACACTGCATGTGCAATATCATCGATCAGTTTTATCAAACATCAAGTCAAATTTCCTACCTTAAGCACACAGTTAACACAGCGGTCAGCCTGTTATTTAGCTTCTCAGAAATCCAATACGTTAATTTAGTCTTGATAAGTCCAGACATCTCCATGTTGTTCCCTCTGCTAATGAGTCTGTACATAATGCCAGCTGCGTAAGCTGATGCTGTAAATGAACTGATTTTGGAGGCAAAACACTTCCCCTGTCAGCTAACACACATACACACAGTGTCCAATTTCTTTAATGGCTCCAGTAACATTTCAGTTGAGGACACTGAATGCAGAGGCGAATGTTTACTGATTGAATGTTTTGGCAGGGTAGGCTGGAATCCAACCACCCCCACCCCTCTTTCTCTTCTTCAGGGGCCTCAGACTGGCAGCAGGGGGGAGGCAGGGGGGTGGCAAAGCTTGAAATGACAAGAGAGAATGATAGCAGAGAGGCATGCTTTGAAACTTGCAGACTAATTGGAGAATGATGATCCCACAGCAGTGCTTCGGATTTGGAATCAGCTCTGCAAGTGAAAGTCAAATAAACCTGAGGAGAATGAATCTGAGGACAGATTTTTGGCCACAAAATGGGCCGTGAATGAAATGACAAGCATTCACTCAGAAAACAAATCACCACAAAGTAGATTTTTGATTGTCTCTCTGCTTTGTTCAGCTGATTTTTAATCCACCATCCTATGCCAACATGTTACATTACATCAGTACTCTCAAGATAGGCTTGTACATCAGAAAAGACAAGAGCTCATATTAGAGTGCAGTGCAGGAAGGTGAAGAGATGAAACACTTTGCAGTAACATTTTTATCCTCCCACTTATTTGCCATGCCTGCAGCTCATTTGAGCCGTTCACACAGAAATTGCATTGGCATTGTTATTTGAGCAGTTCTGTAAAGCAAATCCAGCACTGGCAAGTTCTTTGTGCAGATGGTTTCCCCATCTTTCTACTGTTCTCTGTGTAATTAATTCTGCTGAGAGCTTTCCTGTCCTCTGACTAGGAAAAATAGAAAAAAAGGAATGCATTTTTAATTTCTCGGCATAGTGTGACCACCAAACAAGCAGTGTTCTACCCTTGTATGGGGAACCATTGCTGTTTTCCAGTGACTGACTTGTTTATGAGTTAATCCAAGCACTTCAACAGTCCCTATTGTTGAATCTTCTGCTGCGGCCTCTTTGTGAAATCTGAAGAGGAACTATAATGAATGAATGACATATTTACTGGCCCATTGACCAAAGCACTGACTAACCCTTGTGCGGGCGCTTCTTAAATCAAGCTGCATCATTATTCATTCTACAGACTAGCTCTGTGTTTGATGTGACCACTAAGGAGACTCTACACAGAAAAAGAAGATAATATTAACATATTTGTCACAGTGCTTTTGTACTTTAAAGGACCACACTGGCCATTTTGCATGTTTGAGCTAATGTATTCAATTTTCACACATGCTACATTACTGACAACCATTTCCCAAAGGATGAAACCCATTGGTGTACAACCCCAATCACAAGTAGGCTTGTTATGTATTTCAGCTTTCCTGATATTTTGCAAACTCTTTTAATCTTTCAAAATCAAATATTCAAGTGATACACCCACCTTAAAAATCGATGTTTCACCTGCTAATAGTTATGCAGCCTTACAAAGTCACGGTTGTTTAAATTTTCTCATAAACTCAGGTCTTCTTTTGAGACTATATTCCCCTGTGGAGACATACATTCACTCCATGCTTTTTATTGTGCTTAAACGCTAAAATTACGTAGCTTCGAAAAAACCTGAATACACATCTTGTTCATGATGATGGATTACCTATCCCAAGAATGTTTCAAGTACCAACAAGTTGATTTTAATAACGTACCACAATGAACTGAAACCAATGGTGGTCTGGAAGGTAGGGAAAAAAATTAATTCACTGTTCCAGTAGTATGCTTTGGGAAATGATTGTCAGTAACGTTACGTGTATGAAAATTGAACATATTAGGCTCAAACATGCAAAATGGCCGGTATGGTCCTTTAAGTCCATCTTGCCTAAGGATGATGTTGTAATTAAGGGACCTGCTCCCTTTTGCATCCTCTCTGTTTTTAGTTTTAATGAAAGAATAATCCTCATACAGGTGTCCATCTCTTTGATATGGATCTGCCAAATGATGGCTTACACCAAACGAGCACTCATATTATTTGCTTGCTCAAGGTCACTGAACAATCAAGAGATTGACTATGAATGAGACGGCTGTTTCTGCCTCGGAAGGATAAACTGGATTAAGGTATAGGGAAGGCCTGTGCGATTAAAGCTTTAGAGATGGCAAACACAATCAGCATGTCTCTACATGCCATGCCTGTTTCAATCATCCACAAGTAATAACAGCAAGAAGAGAAACTTCCCCCACCTACTGAAAATCACATGAAGGGCCGGCAGCAAAAAAAATATGATCCCTATAAATAATAATACAATATGGATTTCACATGCTCCAATGTATTTAGCATTGTTGAAGTTTAATTCTTTTACTCATATTTGTTTTCATCTATAAATGCTTATTTATAGAGCTTCATAGTAGTTCTCTCAAAGTACAGAGGGGCTTGTTTATCACTGTGAACTATCCAACAAGATGAATACATTTCTTAGCAAATAAAACATTTGGAAATTTCCTTTTCATGATTGCTGTTACAGTGTTTACATCCTTTTTTACAGGGAAAACACTCATTTTAATGGCTTGGCATTGCTGCAACTTAACTAAGTTGTCTCGATGTAATTAGCTTGTTCGACCTCAAAGGCAGAATCCAGTTGGTTTTCCCACCAATTAGAAAGCAGTATAAAGGCATGTTCAAACAACCTCAGGGCATGTCTGTGGCATGCTCACTTCTGTACGTTACCCTTCTGTTGCCCATAAGTGTCAGAATGATGCTGTTCATCACCAGTAATGTCCGTTTGCATTATGCTTCTGTTGATGTACTGATAGGTGGCTGTTGAGATTTAATTGGATTTTGGATAGTGGACAGTAATCCACTACCATTTTGATTGTGAGTCTACTCTGACCAACCCTGTCTGTAATCCATGAAATGAAATTTGAATTTGAATTTCTTAGCAAACTGTTCAGTATTGATTGATTGATTGATTGATAATTTGGGCATAATGCCTCCAAGAGCTTTCACTCTACCATCTTTAACAGACAACTACTAACAGAGCTAAATTAGGCTAATTTCATAGTCAACAAAGTGACATAAAAAAGTCATCCTTAGGTTAAGTCTGGGTGAGCAAGAAAAATACATTTACCCAAACACCAAAATATCCCTTAAACTGGTGAAATGTTTTTCGTAACTATTATCTAAAATAAGTTCATGTTCCCTCATTCATGAACACTGTTACCAGCCGTTTTTAGCATTGGTAAGAGGCGTTACTTCAGTATTTCCTTATTTACATGTCAGAGAAGTGATTCATGAGACACACCGTAATGCAAAAATTAAGACCAGTTTCAGTCTGGTAGTAAATTTCAGCTCTATGAAATCCTCAGATTTCAATGTTTTAAACTCTGTTTGCCTTGCATGTACTATTACTGATCATTAAATTAATTGATAACCCACTCAGTTGATCAGTCAGTTTAATTTAATGACAAATTTTGATCATATCTTGCATTCTCGTGGCACAGCACTTTTCCTCAAGCCTCAACCTCAGCACAACACACACCACACACCATACACACCTCCTGTGCACCAGGGCTCCCAGTATGTGGATCTCTTATTGCTCTTATCTTAGTGTCAGTCTCTTAAAATGCAGAGCTCTTGGATTTCCTTTGCCGATTTAGCATGTCAATTTCACTTTGACATCAGTGGAAGTCGTATAAAGTGTGTCTATTATGTATGTAGCAGCTTATTAACACACCGAGTTTCATTTGCTTGAGACAACAACATGTTAGCAATGGGAGACTAGTGCACTTCATTAACACGAGGGAAACTTTACGAAAGAGCTTCAATTATCATATCACTTATTTAGCATGATGCTATGTAGTTACCAGGATTTTTTTTTTTTTTTTAATGAATTACTCCCTTAATATATCATTGTGTAATGATGCTTGATAGTCTTACACCCAAATCAGCCATGATAAATCAGGCAAGAAGGACACACACCTTGGTGAGCTGAAACACTTTGGACTGTAGAATCAACATGTTCTAAATGGAACCAGGAGCATAAAGAATTATTTAAATTTTCTGGGTAGAACCATTATAGTACAAAGAGAACAACGGCAGCACTTAACCTGATTTTTTTTTCAGCACAATCTTACTAAGTGACTAATATTTCCTACATTCAAGCTGGAACACCTTTGAGGGGTTCAGAGTTTGTTCATATATACAGTATTATTCCACAGAAATCTTTCAGCCAGATTCTCTTCGGTTTTTTTTTTTTTTTTTTNTTTTTTTTTTTTTTTTTTGAGGAACAACAAAGACCTGTTTGGCTTTCATAGTCGCGCTTTGACCTCTTGGGATGAATAGTGAAGGACACACTTTGAAGCAGGAGGTTACATCTTTTTCTGTAACCCCTTTGCTCTTTCATTCTTGCCTCACACTCCTCCACCTCCTCCTCCTCCTCTTCCTCCTCCTCAGCCCTTCTCTCATGCTCTTCAGAGCAGCAGCGATAGCCTCCGGTGTTTACGCGTCATCCTGCATGACTTATACATGAAGAGGCTCCTCTTTATTCATCTTCGGGGCTCCCACTGTGTGAGCGCGGCTCGCTGTCATCTCTATCACTTCAGTTGCTGTGTCTTCTTTAACCTTTTCATCTTTTCTTGTGCACAGACGTTCAAACCAACCAAGGGGCCGTTGGGAGCCCAGAGGAAGTGAAAAAGGACAAATAAGCCAGGCTCTCATATTTCCTTCTTTTCAGGCGTGCATTTGAATGTGTGCAGGTGTGGTGTTTCTGGGTATGAATGCAGTGTGCTGAATGTGTGTGTGTGCTTGTTTTGCAGGCCTGCTTGATTTTGTTGTCCATTTAAGTTCTGATATGACCATTAAACCTGATGACTGTGGTAGAGCTGGACATTTAAACCACTCAGAGTTCTGTTTAGGCTCTTTGAAAGTAACTTTGGGTTTGCGTTGTGAAGAATTCATATAGTTTAAAGTTCAGCAGACTTAGTATGAATGAATGAATGAATGAATGAATATATTTTTATTAAGGTGTCATACACACTCATGTGCCCAGCCCACATGGGCTTACAAGACACCATTACACACATGCCGGATACTTCCATATAAACGTATACAAACATATACAATGATACCACAACTCAAAGAAAAATTACAGAAGAAGAACAAACAAAAATTTTCCACATACTATAGTCATTGAACATATAACCCATCCTGCCTTCTCTTCCAAGCTTTTGAAACAAAATTAATTAACTTAAAAACCCCAAAACTAAACAGCCATTCCAATTTCTGATAGTCTGTCCACCAAAAACTCTCTGGCTTTAACAAACATTTCATCAAACATTAACTCTCTCAAATCATCATAGTAAGTACAGTACAAAAGAAAGTGCATCTCATCCTCAACCTCTCCCAACCCACACAAATCACACAGTCTGTTTTTCTCCAGTATATTTCTAAATCTACCGATTTCCACATTCAGAGGAAGGATGCCTGTTCACAACTGAGCAATTAAAGATCTTTGGCTTCTTGATAAATGTGATGTGACATAGACTTCAGGGCCATATTTTTGCTTAATTTGAATATAAGTCCACAATTTTGGTTTTAACATAATGTTTCTATCCCATTTTTTTTCAAAAACAGAGGAGAGCTTGCTTTTAATTACATTAATTTTACATCGTAGATTATTTCTATGAATATACTGAAGACCAGCTTCTTCAAAAATGGCAGAGATTTCTTTGTCCCATGGAGAGTTGTGTAGTTTACTCCAAATGAAGACCTTCTTATTTATCCTGTCTTCAGCCATGTCAGATAAACGATTCCATAACCGAATCATTTCACATTTCTGTTGTACTGACCCAGGAACCCAACCCATGTCTCCTTGAACAGCCAAAACAGGAGCAAACCTGTGAACACTCAAAAAAAATCGTATAGCTATGTTTTGTATAGAGTCTGCAGTCTTACATTCTTTAAATCCCCATATTCCTGCAGCATAGTTCAATATAGGAGCGACACAGGCATCATAAAGATGGGAATAAGTTGTATAACCAAGATTCTTGCATATTTTTATCTTATTCACAACAGATCCTAAAGCTCTCCCAGCTGAGTCAGCTAAGACCCTGACTCCAGCTTCAAAAGTCATAAATTCATCAAAAATAAATCCTAAATATTTATATTCTTTAACATATTCTAATATTACAGGACCGTAAAACAGACTTTTCTTACTCTGTAGTAATTACACAGTAAAAGCTTTGTGTAGGTGTACTTACACCATGTACTACCAGGTAAATTTTGGAAATCGGCCACCTTTTTTTTCGTTAATTATATTTTCTTCACAATTATATTTCATTTCTTTCATTAATTACCTTTATGGCATTATACATATCAACACATCAACCTGAGCTGTCCATGCTTCTCTCCCAATGTTGTTATTAAATTAAATTGTCACACAAGAATATGTACATGATAAACTGACTAAGATTTATCATGATCAGAGAACATGTGGCACTATCATATTTGTGTCAAGCTGCATACCTCTCTGACAGAGTGTTTGTTATTGTATCACCACATGCGTTTCATTTGAGGGGGGGCATGCACATTGATTATTATCATCAGCCAATCCAGTGTTAACTATATTAATTGAAATGATACAAACACTCCTCCTTAAACTAGATGAGATTTCCACTGGGGGTGTTTTGAAAAGATTGAGCAAATGTTTAAAATGACTAATCTTAGCTTTTTAGGAGGGAAAAAAAAATCACATTGTGACTTTTAAGATGGAAATTATAACCATTGCAGTGGGACTTTAAATACATGATAAAACATCTGTAATTCTGCATAGAGAAGAGATGCTCACCCACCCATCATTGTAAATAACTTTACAGCATTGATAAATACACAAAAAATTAACAGTTTGCCCAGTGGCACAAACACTGTGGAGCAGGCTTCTTCATTTCACAGTTCATTACGGTCATCTCAGCCTAATTTACTGTGTTTGCTGGCCTATATTTCATTACCTTAAAATACTTCAAATCAACCCTATTTTTAAGGTACACTGGGATTATTTTTGCCATTCCTCAAGCTTGATCAACACTATAACTCCAAATCTTAAATTTTAAAAATCTTAAGTCATGATGTTTTATTTCAATCATCCTCTATGAGGAGAGAAGAGAGCAAAAGAGAAAGAAATCACATTTACTTTCATGTCATTTTTATGCACATCTAACCATTTTGTTGCTAGGAGACATAAGACATGAAAAGAAAAATAGTTGTTATTCTGCTCTCAGTAGGCATCTCTTTGGGGATCTTGCTGGTGTAATGGAGTGAAACTTCCTCTTCTGACAAATGGAAATACTGTATTTTAACTTAAAAGCAGATTTAATCGTCTTCTTTAAACTTGTTAAATTACATTAAATGATATTTTCCGACAGTGTTAATGGCTTACTGACTGACTTCCCGTTAAAATTAATAATTAGGTTTGATTTATGATACAAAACAAATGAAACACAAATGAAATCCTGCATGTACAGCTATCTTGAGACACATCTATCTCAAATCATTCCCTCCAAGGACAATTTGTGTCACATAAGCTCTGAAAATCAGACATTTCAGACAGCTTTGACATACAGCCCTGTTGAAACTACAACTAAGTGACTTAAGAGTCCAGTAATACCATAAGTACATAAATGTGCCCTTTTCCTGTTGGCATTTATAAAATACACGAACAACAAACATTCTCTCCAGGATTGCAAAATACAGTCACTTGTTCAGGTTTCATATCTTTTTATGCCTGCTGATGATCTTTTCTTTTCTTTTCTTATTATTTATCAATTTCATTTCCAATACATTTTTGTATGTTACTGTTCAAAATTAACTTTATTTTCTGTTTGATAGTACCTTTAACTGTAAAATATCCTGTATTATTACTGTATATGTCACATCTCTTTAATAACCAAAATTAAGGGGTTTTATGATTTATGACCAACCAGAATTCTGGGAATTTTTATAACAAATGTTTTATTTTACTTTATTTATTTATTTACCAACATAATGTTATCAGATTTATGTCTGCATCTGTATCATCCTCAAACATCTAATATTGCTCATGCTCTTATTTAAAGTGTGAGAAAAAAAATACATATAAATACACTTTCCTCATATTTTAGGGCCATGTGACATGTTTGTTTACACTGTGATTAATTGCAAACCCTCTCACAGGGAGCCTAATGAGACTTCTGATGGAAAAATTAGTAATGCTCTGCAGGAAGCATCATTCTTTAACTCCTGTATGTTATATAATTAAATAATTTGCATAATAAGCAGTTTGGATGATTGGCATGATGCCACAACTCATATTTAGTACAGAGAGAGATTGCCAGCATGCAGGCTTCATACAGAAGTTTAGGTTTTGAAGCTAGTAGCTCATAAAGTTTCTGCCATCAAAGGCCTGTGTGTCCTTGCTCAGAATTACCTTTACTTAGATGAAAAAATTTGAATGAAGCGCAGAAACTTTGCACTGTTTGGGTATTATTAGTGAGATAATGAGGAAGAACAGACCCCAATGCTTTAGCAGAGACGGCTAATGAGGCAACACACACAGTAGCTTGAATGTGATCACGCACAGGGTCAAATATATTCTCCATCATGCTATTATTCTGCCTTAATGGACTTGGTCAAATAACAAGTGTGGAAGTGAGGTGCTCAAGGGTCAAATATGTTTTATTTTTAGATTAGGGGTTGTTTATAAACCATCAATCCATTACAGATGTGGTCAACCTTGCTTTATGATCCGATTTTTGTAGTAGCCAGGTGTAAATTGAGTCTGTATACATAACTGGGAGATAAGTTGAAACATCGCCTGCCTTGTCCTGCTGCTCGTTCTCATTAATGAAGTTATTTTGAATCAGCAGATGGGACTTGCCATAAATGGGTACGTACACCTGGAATGGACAGCCCACAAAAAAAGCTATGAAACACAGTTTTTAATAATGTAACTATACCGCCTGAGATCCAATCACGGTGCAGGCAGAATTAGTAAAATGAAAGCTTGCAAGGTGTAAACATAAATCCAAACATTAGATGTTATTATCCAAATACCTTATTCAGATACAGAGATAATGAATTAGGTCAATGTGTTGACCATGAAGTCCACTTTTCAGACCGAAACAGACAGACCCATTATCTTCAAACAAGTCTAATAGTCTGTATGGTTCTTGATAAGATTATTTTCCCTTTGTACAAAAATTAGACAAAATAATCTGAAAACAGGAGCTAGAGACTTTTTTGATTTGATATTTTTGCACTTCAGAAAGTTTTTTTTTTTTTTTTTTTNTTTTTTTTTTTTTTTTTTGATATTCAGGTATTCCAGTTGTATATCAGTATCAGCATTCAGTTGGATATCCTTGTAATGACACTGTGGCTTTATGAAAACTACATATTTCCTTTGTAGCGTCGGAGAAATTGAGCTCAAACTACACTCCATTTTCATTTTATATTACTATTTGTCATTATGTGTCTCATGCGAATTGCTTTCACACCTGTGTATGGTGCCTATTGTATGATATGAGTCTGGCTATTTTTATCTGCAGGTTTCCTGTCATGAATACTAGATGATGTACCTGATGGGGCCACTGCTTGAGCATGCAGGGGGTTAGTGAGGGCTTTGGAATCAGCAGTCTGATTCACGCCTTGGGTCAGAGCCGCTGAGATGATATACAGCCGATTAAATGAATCATTCCTGCAACAATGAGGCCAACATGCTCCAGTGCCACAAAAGAAAGACCCATTTCTGAGCATCGTGCCCAAACACAATGCAAACTGATTGATACAAGCAGAAGATTAGATGTTATAGTTCCTGTGACCCTTTTCTCTTGTATTCTTTCTTTTTTTTATGCTGAGAATGGCTGCAGGCTAAGGAACAATCTCTGCCACACTTTCCACATCTGCACCTCCCGCTGTGAACGAATGAAATCTCCACTCTCCAGCCTTTTGTTTAATAGAGATTGGCAGCATATTTGCTGACACCACTGCCTTACAGCCCCCTGTTCAGGTTTTCTTATCTGTGAAGAATGAAAGGTGTAAAAAAAAAAAAAAAANAAAAAAAAAAAAAAAGAAAAAAGACAAGAACACAGGGACTATAAGCCACGTTTAGGATTCACGAACACAAAAATTTATTTTTATGTTCATGATATGTTATGTTTTATTTATTTTTAACAGCTATAAATGCCAGCTCAGGCTGGCATTTATAGCTGTTCCTAAATCAGCCAATGATCTTTGGCCACGGCAGCTTTTTTACTCCAATAGATATTTCAATTAATCAATCAGGCTTCAATACATACTGCTGGAGGAGGGAAGACTGGAAAAAAAGAACTATTTAACCAGTTGCTCCATCACCATTTTAGGGTATCAGTGGCAAAGTGTGCTTTGACATTGCAGTGATTATTGACTACATCAAAGCAATACATGATTTATAAAAACCCATATGGAGATTGAATTAAAATGACAGTAGAGATGCTCTTGTTACTGTAGGCGCTATTTTTGGAATTGCCTTGCTGTAATTCAGTCCTTTCATCTTTTCGTCTGGTGTTTTGTTCAGCCTTGGGCCGAATTCAGCCTTTGAAAAGGCAGTGCATTGCTTGTCATTCAAGGTTATAATGACTCACCATTTCACTGTTCCTCTTGGCACCATCAAAGGTCATCCCTTCACCAGTGTCAGACACACTCAGTGGAATACAAAGACAGAAAACGTATCTCCTCTGCTCTCCCAGGTGCCTTTAAAGTGATATTTCACTGCATTAGAACATCTGATCATTTGCTGCGCGTCTGTACGTCATTTCATGGAAAGCTAGCTGATACTGTGATCCAAATAGGTAGTCAGTTAATGCCTTGCTCAATGAGACTTTGACAGAAAGCATTTTACTTTTTTGTACAATGACACAATGCAGCAGCTGCCTACGTTACTTGTTTTTTTTCATCACTTGCCCACTTATTTTGTGGAGATTAGTAAGAGGGGGTAGATGTGTTTGGTGGTGTTCTTTGTCTGTGGGATGCCAGAGAAGACGCTAGCCCCGCTCTAAATTGAGTAGGAATGTGGCGCATGGTAAGAGTTGTCATATTTAAATTCTTAGATGTAATAACGTTACCAGTATGTGAAGGGGTGTTTTAAATATTTGTCATTCTCTGAGCATTCATTTTATGAGTGGCTCGCAGTTGGAGGTAGATCTTTGCAAGGGTCGGTCGATCGGCTGGTCGATTGGTTGTTCGGTCGGGTGGTTGGTCAGTTAGAAGGGTATGTCATGGCCCAAGTAAGAATTTAATTTCTGTGCTGATCTAGATCCAAGGTTGGATCCAGGAATTTAAAAAAAAATGATTTCTTAACAGAGACATTTTTTATATTTATATTTTTGTCAATTTCTTTAAACAAAGAAAGGCATATTTATTCATGATAGACCATGAAAAGGTACAATTGTGTCCAAATCCAGTTTTTAAAAATTACCAGGTGTTTTTTTAATGACAAATAAAGCATCCACAAATCCTTCTACTCTTTCAATATACACCTTTATCTTGTGCTGAGTCTCCGGTTTACTGACAAATTCATTCACACTTATAGCCAATTTAGAGTTTTCAATTCACCTAAGTTTTATATCATTGGCCCAGTCAGCCCCAGAATTCCCCAGTCAGATTTGAACCCAGGACCCTCTTACTGTGAGGAGACAGTGGTAACTGCCAAGCTATCATACTGCCCTACAAATAAAGCAATTAAAGCAAATAAGTCCTAATATTATAGTCATTTTTTCCCTCTTCCTCTCTGTAAGGTTGTGCAATGGTTAGACTGTTGCTTTACAGCAAGAAGGTCATGGGGTTAAAACCTTGTGCTCCTTGGAATAAATTTTGCCACTGAAGTGCATCCATGGAAAAGTTGTCTGGCACTGGTGGAGGTATGCATGCAGTGATTACCAGGGGTCCCATTACTGTTTCCCTCCTGTCAGTTTTGTTTAGAGTTTGATTTCTTTTTGTTAGTCCGCCCAGCTTTCATGGCTGTCAGATGAAAAGAGCTCAGAGGACGTCTTGTGAAGCTTTTTTTTTTTTTTTTTNTTTTTTTTTTTTTTTTTGTTATTTGTTCTTTTCCTTTTTTTTCTATGCCACTTCTATTCCACACACAACCTGGGTATTCTGTAGTCACTAAGACCCGATAGCTTTGTTATTTGCTGTGTATATCAACGTGTGAAATTGGCTTTCTGTGCTCCTTCATACTTCTCCTCCTTCATAGCTCTTTCTTTACAATTATCACCTGTTGTATTCTCAGATAGTAGGCTAAGAGGATGAATGAAGTACATAAATAGCTACAGAGTGTAGTGTGAGGGTAGTATGAATTTGTAGTCTATGTAATGTAGTGTGAATTTGTGTCATATCTTGTTGTAAAATTTATAAACCACTACATTCCTTTCAATACGGCCGGGTTAAACAAGTAGCCTTGGTTGTGTAATATTTCCTTTTACTGTATGTTCGGAAAGGAGTGTGTGCAAAGTCGTTGCAATAAAGCAAGGAAATGAGACTTTTCAAACAGAAGAAACAAGAGTCCAGAGAGCAGGTATGATTTTTCTATCTAATTTCATGTCCATGGTCATTCATTTCAAGATGTAATTTTGCCAGTTTGCAGTTATTGATGTTTTGAGGTGGGAAAAATTGCTGGTGGTAACAGCAGATCCCCGGGGCAGGCAATTTGGAGGTTGACTGCTCTTGAACCACAATGGATGTGTGTGTGTGTGCTAAAATTGATGTTTTTACCGAAGGGAAATATTGCTAGCTAGATCCATTTCCGTGTTTTTTTTTTTTTTGNTTTTTTTTTTTTTTGTTTGTTTTGTTTTAGGTTTTCTGACTCTTCTAACTCTGTACATTAGATTTCAGTTTCTTAAATTCTAAGAAATTCTATCAGTTTTGTCATGTGGTGATGGCAGTGAATGCAGTAGGATAAATGTATGATGCCGTAGCTCCTGCCCAAAGGCTCGTATTTGGTCTCAGAGGAAGAGTTTTGGAGACGTGCAGGCATATCTGTGTGGTTTCCGTTCCAAATGACACAATGGGTTTATCTCTCCCATTCTATCGTTCCTTGTGTTCTGTTCTAAGACTGCCAAACACTGTGCACATGTATTCTCTTTGTTCTTTCACACAAAAGCAAGTTGGGAATTACAGTGTTCTCATGCTATCAAAGACGACTCAGCCGATCTTTTTGTGGCCTCCCACGGAACACCTTTTAACTTGCATGTTTATTTGCACTCTCTCAATTCCACCTTTTGTAATGTCTTGTTTCATTCCCACATCAATCACTCTGCTCCCCCTTTCCATGAGCATTGCCTGCAGATTGATTACTTTTCAAGAGTTCAATGTAATGACAGGAGGCCAAGCTAATTTCTGAAATGATAAATGTTGAATAAATTGACTAAAAGCTGCTGGGAGGCAAACGGTCCTCAGGCTGCTGTCTGAAGTGGCCACAGCTTTTTCTTTAATGGCAGTTTCTGATAATGTTGGAAAGGGGAAGGAAAGTCACCATGCATTCTTTTTAATTAAATTTCCTTTTTTTGTGGAGTCTTTAAGGTCCAATTTGTAACTTCAAAGAGTTGAATGATAATAAAACCATGTCATGCCAAGTTGCAAAGGGTTTCCAAGCTGATTGTTCACAATCAGTGAAGTAAACCAGTTATGATATATTTCCATGTTCTTTGTTCATGTGGATGTCTATTTTGGAAATTTGCAATGTTTAATTAATTAAAAAAAAAAAAAAAAA
>VXCM01005503.1:0-33413 GCA_014773175.1 Lucifuga dentata
AGTATCAATACAGTTTGGCAATGTATCGAAACGCTTCATGACGCCTCATCTACCCATCACTACCAAACTACATTGCACAAAGGAATCGTTAAAACTTCATCCTCTAACTAACTTACTGGCCCTCAACAAATTCGATTTTACCACAAAATAGACCCCCGCTCCTGCACGTATGAGGATAGGCTCCTATGGCGTCCCACAGGAGAAAAACTGGCACCATCAAACGCACCTGTCCGTCATTATAAAACCTCCCCTCATCAGCTGGGCAGCCAGAAAAGGTCCAGCCACTAGGTGCTGCTAGTTACACTTCAGCTCAGTGACTAGAAATTATCTCAAGCATTTTAGACTTCAACTGACCAGAAAGCATGAAAGTCTACAAATTTTATCACCTGTATCATTAGATGAAAACCTTGTATTTTAATTATTTATGCATTAAATGTACAGGATACACATTTAAACACGCTGACACGCCACAAACCTTTGACCTTACTGATGAAGCTTACTTTTACTTAAATTTTAGTACCTTAATTGGATTTTAGTGCTTATTTGACAAACAATTGTTGTATGGTTAATACCGGATTGTGCTGATAATGAATTTCAATATTTTTCTTATTTTAATTAAATTACTTTTATTAATTTAATGACATAAAATTCAGGCAGTAGTTGTTCTTCTGTATGTGGCAAAGTGGCATGCTGATCTATTTATTAATTCCTGAAGCACCTTACATTTATTTCTGTGTGTTTGTGATGCTCCAGGGCTGTGGGCTGTTGTGAACAATGCTGGGGTCGGTGTGCCAGCTGGTCCCAGTGACTGGCTCACCATCGAGGATTACAAATCCATGCTATCTGTCAATCTGTTCGGAGTAATCGATGTAACCCTGAGTGTCCTCCCTCTGATCAAGAAGGCCAAAGGCCGAGTGGTGAATATAGCCAGCGTGTTTGGACGAATCACTCCATTTGGCGGACCCTACTGTGTGTCCAAGTATGGAGTGGAGGCCTTCAATGACAGTCTACGGTAAGACGGGATGTAGTTGCTAAACGCTGTGCATGTGTGTAACTCCTTTGATCTTGATCATCTGCCTGACTTGCAACAACTCTTTTGTTTTTCAGTATAAATGTGGAAGCATTTGGAGTCAAAGTCTTATGCATTGAACCAGGTTTCTTTAAAACCAATGTGAGTGACACACAAATTCTGGAAAATAACCTGAAGAGACTCTGGGATAGATTACCTCAGGAAACCAAAGACGGTTACGGACATGATTACTTGAGGAAAAGTGAGTTTCTGGCTGTTGGCACCAATTTAAAAAAAAATACTATGCAGTCTGAGTTCATAATTACATGTCTTTTAAACTACTAAATCACTGGAAGTTGGTGTTCACTGCAAACCACCTTGGGATGAATTCCTTTGAGTCTTTCTGATATTTTCACATGATTGTTATCTTAATTTCTCATTTTTAAATCTATAATACCATGAATTCAAAATGATGGATGGAGGGAAGCAAAAACTAAAGATTGTAAAGTGATTTTTGTTCTTTCAGTGACTCCATGCATCAAAGGGATTCAACCCATTTTCTCATCCATCCTAAAATGCACATTTTTAACTTGATTGTTACACCATTAATTTAGTTTTTTTTTAAACTAAATTAATGGTGTAATCTTTCACAGCTACACAAATTCATCACTACAGTTGACAGTTATACTTTTTCATTTCTAATCTTTAAAACTTAAAGGTCAAATTGATCAATATAGTACCAAATAATAAAATCATGCTTTAAAACTATATTTTTAATTTTAATTGTTTGCTGTTTTCTCACCTCTGTTTCATCTTTCATGATAGGTAAATGATACAAAAGTAAATCAGTTTCAAATTAACAATGCTTCTCTTTCAGTAACTAAAAGTCTTCATGAACGTGTGAAGACGTCTGAAGACCTGATGAAGGTGGTCAGCTGTATGGAGCATGCCATTTCTGCCATTCATCCTAGGATGCGGTACACTGTTGGATGGGACGCAAAGTTCTTCTGGTTGCCTCTGTCATACATGCCAAGCTGCATTTCAGACAAATTTTTCCTCGAACATGACATCAGCCCAGAACCGTCTGCAATGTGATTTTTTTTTTTTTCCAAGACATTTTATGGAAATAACTTGGGCTTCTGTGCTTTAANCAATGTGATTTTTTTTTTTTTCCAAGACATTTTATGGAAATAACTTGGGCTTCTGTGCTTTAAAATGATATTTACTTTCCTTTACTTTGTTGGCCTTGGGAGGAGGAGGTGTGGACTCTCAGAGTGACTTCTTGTTACTTTAAACTTAAGGTTTGGATATTGATTTTACATGATACTATACAGTATGAATGTTTAAATATTTTTAACAGTTATTGGCATACATTATACATCTGATATGAACAAATTTGGTTTTTCATTATGTCCGGTACATGACTCCAAACTTGGCCATGCAAGTCCTGCTAAGATCTAGTATCATCTCAGCAATGACCTTTGACCTCTCCTTGGCCTCTTAAGGCACAGTGAAATTTACATACAGTGGGGTCCAAAAGTCTGAGACTACTGTGAAAATGCTTTTACTTTGCATTCTTTTTGATTTTAATACAAGATTTGGCATTACAAATGAATATCAACTTGTTATGTTTTTGTCCTCAGTGAACTTTGACTCCTGGTGTTGTTTGCTTTAATGTTTGCTTCATCCATTCTGTAGTTTAACATTGATTTGTAATCAGTATGCAATACATTCTATACTCTGAAACGTTTAGTCTAAGGCCTGATAATGCAGAAAAGCATGTTGGATTTTAGGTAAAAGGGAATGCAGTTATTTAAACTGGAGCAATGTGTTACGCAATTCTATTATTGTGAAATGTTTGTGTGGACCTTGGCTCTGAGTCAGACTGAAGCCAGCATACAAACTCAAGTGAAACTCACCTGCTGATTTAACTGAGCAAGGATCGAGCTACTTTACCACTTCTATTTTTTTGTACTATTTTACATGAGGAGGACACATCCACAGTTCACAAATTATAACCATGGTATGTTTGAATTGTTACAATGATATATGTCGCTTAAGATAATGTTAATTTGCTTTGATTCCAATTAAGAGAATAAACGGCTGGTATGTGGCTTGACTTTTATTTAATTTTTTTTTTTATTGAACTCAAAATGACAAATAGACACGTTAGCTTTTGACTAATTGTTTTATTTTTTGCACACACTATAAACTACTTTTCAAAGAAGACAGCTTCTGCCTGTAGGTGGAACTATAACACTGAATACCATAATGATTTAGTGTGTGTGCAGTTTATGTGTGCAGCTTACGTGGATGCTTATTCCTCATCCTCCCCTCTCTCCAAGTGTTGTTATTCTTATTAATTATTGGCTACCTTGATTGTTAATTTTATTCTGCATTATTGTGCACATAGGCCTATTTAGGTCTGTTAATGACAAGTATTGACAGTGCAGCTCAGTAGTTTGTGCAGCCTCAGATAGCAGTTGTGTGAACAAGAAAGAATTAATGAACACTTTGTTGTTCGTCAATTCAAGAAATTCTATGAGTGGCAAATATGTTAACTGCAGAAACTCATCATAAATTTCTCCACTCAGGTGTCCACTGATAATCTACTAATACATTTTTCAGAGGTAAGTTTATTTCTTCTTAAAAGAACTTTCAAAAATATTAATATTATCAGTGTTGTATTCAACGTTTATGCTATGTATATTGTAAAAGGATGCAAAAAAAAAAAAAAAAAAAAANAAAAAAAAAAAAAAAAAAAGTTCATACATGCCACAGGCATGTATGAACATTGTAAAGTAAAAGTAAATGTCCATAATCTGTTAAGGCTTATATACAGAATGTACTTTTCATTTAAAGTTTGTGGATACATTTTTTTAGAAACTGCATGGAATAATCAGATTTTGAAGTTTTCCCAGATGTCAAAATGGCATCTTTGATCTTTTATTTCTAAATGCTTACAGTTATGATTTTGCTTGCCACACTAACATTATCAGAGCCAGTGACTCATGTGGTGCTTGCTAGAAGAAGGCACGGATGATTAAAGTCATATTTTATGACTATAGTTTATATGACTATATTTTAATTTTGACAGAGATATTTCTATACTCCAAATCCATTTAAATTCTGACAGCTTCTCAGGAGGACATTTGATTTAGATTGCCTTATATAACCTCATATTTTCAAGTTCTAGTTGATAAAATGAAAATGCTTACAGTGTGCTATATAATCACACGTCTACATATTATTTTTGGCTTCTTAACATAAATACTAATCAAGATTGTATTTATGGTTTCTGACTTTCTGGATAAATGGAAATGGAACACCATGAAGATGTTACCTCAAACTTTGTCAGCTAGGGGGAGACAGAAAGTCACAGGAAACAACAAGCAGGAGAGCTGCCAGTATGATGATGTTGAGAGCGGACCCTTACAAACAAAACATCAACAACAACAAAAAAAGTGCCCAGTTTGGCCTGCATGGTAAAACTATGGTGGAAGTTCAACAATGATGCCAAAACATCACAAAGAGAACAGTGAGTTTTATTAAATGGCACAGACTGGTGACAATCCTACGAAGCTGAGGATTGTCTCTCTGTTCAGTCCCTCTTGTTTTTGGTCTATGTTTGGTTGCATGTGCATAGTGTTCTGGGGAAAACCGCACCAACACTGTGTAAGTTCCAGTGGTGCAGCAGCTGCAGTGTTATGCTGCATTTTATTGCTTTAATGTCACAAAATTAATAAACTCACTTTGCTTTAAGTAAATTTGGGTACAGTATCTATTTACTCTCAGCTGTAAGAATAAGAGTTCTTATGATCATCAGATTGGCAGTTCTTGTGTTTTCTGACACCCTCTCCCCCTGCATCTTGCTCATGATGCTTTGTTACATACGTAAAGCAGAAACCAGTCATGAACTCTCTGTCAAAGCTCTGCCTAGGCCAAAACTGAAATACTGAAAAACTGCAACTTCTCCACAAAAACTGCACATCCTTAGTAATCAATGCTTTGTTTTATAGGGGTCAAAAAATTAATTTTAGCTGTGCATTGTGTGTTTTAGGTAATCCTATCACATCTGGCCTTAGCCTGTGCTTTACTTTTGGCTACTTTCGCTGTCATCAGATGGTACATCAGAGATTCCTATAAGGTTGATGGCTTCAACCAGAAGCATGTGTTCATCACGGGCTGTGACAGCGGCTTTGGGAATCTGCTGGCCCAACAGCTAGATCGAAAAGGCTTCCATGTGATAGCTGCATGTCTCACTGAAAAAGGTGCTGAGGATTTGACATCAGTGGCCTCCCCCAGACTCAGAACCGTCCTGCTCAATGTTACAGACAGTGCAAGCATCAGGAGGGCGGTAGAGTTTGTGAGCGCAGAGGTCAGAGAACGAGGTGAGCTGGGCGGACAGTGGAGGGTACAGACAGATAGGGTGCCAGTCAGAGTGAAGCACTGGAAGAGATAAAGGCAACCTACACCATCACATCATCCTCCTACTGATATGTATATAACAAACCCTTTTTCTGAAAAAGGAGGGCAAAAATATTTACCCTGACAGGCACACAGCTCTATTTAGGAACACAGCAACACTCCTTCAACCCATAAATCAGATACAGATTTGTAAAGAATTCATCCAGACTTTATTGCAGATTTTTAGATGCACATTACTGTCTGTTTATTTATGTCCTGTTACAGCAACATCATACGGCACTTATACACTCTCACACCAGATATTCAATGCCAGAAGCATGCATATATGTATATAATTGGTACACTGAGCTTTATTAACATTTCACCAATGTATGGTCTGTGTCGTGGTATTTGTGCCCATTGTAGATGTTTCTAAGTTTTCAGTGCTGGTTTCAGGGCTGGTAACCAAGAAATCCAGAGTATTTTTTAAAAGGGAAACATTCTGCTTTTTTTTTTTTTTAATTTTCCCTCATTTTTTATTGTAAAATGGGGAGTATGAGTTGAACATTGTCAAAGATGTAAATAGTGTATACATTAAGACAAAATCCATAGACCCTGACCTGAACTGCCCTGAAAGCTTTGCTATTTTACTTCCATAACATGTTTATATCAACATGTAACATATTTGAATTTACCTACACACATCCAAACACCAACTCACCTATTCACCTCATTAGGCACATCCACCAAGTACAAGGCTAGTGAGTGAATGTTTGTCAGTGTGTGGGTTTTGTCAGGTCAGGTCTGATGCAACTGACCAATCAGAACAGAGCTGGATTTTCAGAAGTGTTCCTTAAAGTGACAGTACCTAAAAATTGATAGGTTTCACCCAGTGTGCTCAGCAGTACTGAAGCAAGGGAGGGTAGAAGTGGATCAATTTTTTTTGTTTGTTTTGTTTTTTTGCTCATTAAAGCATTGCAAAGCTTTCAAACTTGACCCCATATGACATTAAGAACAATGTCCCATTTAATGCAAATGTCCAGCAGCCACATTATTCTGCTGTTAGCACCTTCACATGAACACTTCAGTAAGCAAAGTTTACCTTCATCTGTTTAAGAGTCTTTTTTATTCCTTTTTATATTCCTGTGTTAATTCTGTGGTAAAAACTTACTTCTGTCATACATTTTAGAAATGCTACCCTATTTTTCTGCCTCTAGCCTTTTAACGCTGTCTCATCTCTCCACCCAGTATAAATATGAGACACAACTCTAACTCTAAACATCAGCGAAATTAAAAAGATATTTTGGAAAGGCATGTGTAGGCCTTCCACACAGGACTGAATAGAAGATCTCACCAACGGTGCAATCTAGTGTTTTAAAAGGATGAAACATTCACATCTGTATTAAGAAGACAAAAGGAAATCAAGCATGGATACCTATTGTCTCTTTGTCTCCAGGTCTGTGGGGACTGGTGAGTAATGCTGGACGGTCTGTACCTATCGGCCCAACAGATTGGCTGCATTTGGAGGACTTCACAAAGGTTTTGGATGTGAATCTGACAGGTCTCATTGATGTGACCCTCCAGTTTCTGCCACTCTTGAAGAAGGCCCAGGGTAGGGTAGTAAATGTGGCCAGTATCATGGGGAGACTTTCTTTTGCAGGTGGAGGCTACTGCCTATCCAAATGGGGAGTGGAGGCCTTCTCTGACAGTCTCAGGTACTGATTAGGGAGTAGATAACAAATTCAAAAGAGTGCACTTTGGATTATACTTGCACTTAATGTTTTTACCTTAAAGGAAAAAATCTGCCTAAAATTCAGTTTGAAATCTGTGCATCTTCTGCCCAGGAGGGGGATGAAGCACTTTGGTATCAAAGTGTGCATTATTGAACCTGGTTTCTTCAAGACAGCCGTGACCAGCATCGAGCCTATTGAAGCTGACCTAAGGAGGCTGTGGAACCGACTCCCTCAAGATGTTAAAGACTCCTATGGAGCTACATACTTTGATGAATGTGAGTGGAAGTCATTTATATTCAGCTGAACAGTCTTCAAAGACCACGACAAACATATAGTACAAAAGTTATGGACTGAAGGGGGATCGTGGAGAGCACCGTTCAGCATGTCAGAACTACTGTAAACAGGATTTTTGGCCATAGAGGATGATGTGCAAAGACAGGGAAACTGACCCTTATGACATCACAAGAATTCACTAAAAGTCCCAGCTAAAAGTCCCAGGTTTCAAAAAGTCCCAGGTTTCAAGCCTGTTGACTTCAACATCAGCAGGAAGTAACCTTTGTGATTAGACATCTTCACTTTTCCACTGGGTTCATCGAAACCAAGACCCAGCCCACGACCCTAGCCCTACTCAGGTTGGGTCCAAATTATTTTCAGGCAAATCAGAGAGGCCAGGTCCTAGGTCTGTGTGTCCAAATGTGTTATACCTCGGTTAGCTTTAATCATAATCACCGCAGGAGAAAGTGTGTGTACTTTGTGTGTGTACAAGGAGAAAATGGGGGTGTTGTTTCCCATTGTGAGGAACAAGTTGAAAGGAAAGCTGCTTGTTAATTGGTGGCACATCATAATTTCAGTGTTGATTTTCTCTGGCTATTTGGATGTATTCAGGTCAACCACATTTTTGGATCAGGGCTAATTATCCTTGGACCTATTTGGGTTGGGTTCTACTGCCCTCTTTAAAAAAAACAAAAAAAAAAAAGGGAAAAAACAATTGTAATTTATACACAGGTTCAGGTAGGTTTTCCATGGGTTTGCTTCAGGTCAGCCCAAAATTTTGGACCCCTGAAGACCTTGTGGTGTCATCAAAGTCAGTTTCCCTGACTTTGCATCCTCTACAGCCACAAAAGCCTTTATACTATTTATATTAGTATTTATATAGTTAAAGAAAACTGCCTGTTTCCCTCTCACTGTTATTTATTTTTTATTTTTTTTTAATGCTTTGACCTCTCAGATTTGAAAGCTCAGAGGTTCGCCCTGGGCATCTTGTGTAGTCCAGATATCTCTAAGGTGACCAGATGTATGGAGCACGCGTTGACAGCTTGTTTCCCACGCACCCGTTATGGAGCCGGCTGGGATGCAAAGTTCATCTGGATTCCTCTGTCTTACCTCCCTTCTTTTTTTTCAGACTTTGTTATCAGCATGCTCCTTCCATCACCTAAAAATTAAAGGAGCATCCAGGTGGATGCAGACAATACATAAGCAAACTGACTTATAATGACTTTGACATAATGACGCTGCATAATAATGTGCATGCTGACATTTCCTTATCAACAATGTACAGTATGTCTGCATTCAGACATCAGTGAAATAAAATACGATCATGAAATGAGAATGATGAATTTAAATAAATGGACGACTATGTTACAAAATAAGAAATTTATTCATTCATGTCTCAGCAGCATTAATTTGTTTCCATTTTGCATCTAGAAAAACACACACATATATATATGGGAATGTTCAGCATGATCACCAATAAAGTTTTTTATTTATCCTCATTATGATACAAAATAATCATTGTGTAAGTATAGATTTATTGCCTGTGTTTAGAAAATTATCATGTATACTGTATATCTGCATTTTCAGGTCACATGGATATGTTACTCTTAAAGATAATCAACTACATAAACTCATTTTCATGCAACAAAATATGGTGCGTTCAAGTATTTTTCCAAACAATCTCAAAAAGAGGCCAGTGTTACAATATGATTAAAACATGATCATATTGCTTCAAATAACAGCAAGTCAGGGAATGTAAAGTCGAAATGAGTTTGCTACTGTCCGTGTATAATAAAAAAAAAAATTCAGCAGAAGTATCTAGAGACTGAAGCGCATATCTTGGAAAAATTAATGGCATGAGTTTAAAAAAGTCCAATTTATACTAATCTTGCTATGGTTTATTTTTCAGTCCTGAAATGAGGTATATAAAAACAAAAGACGAAGTAAAGACATCTTCAGTTTTGTTCCGTGGCAAAAATATAATGAACAAGTTTTTCTAATAACCTACAGGCAGATTCACAGTGCAACTCACCTTTTATATGTATTATGTTTATGAAGCACTATTGATAAGATCTATTTCAAACAGCCCCTACCGGAGATATTTCTGACAAAATCTTACTGTTCAAATTTACAAATATACAACATATTAACATTTCTATCAGCAGCTTCAGTGCAAAGATATACATATTGTACATCAGAAGAAAGAAAAAGCAGAATCATTAATACAAGAATTGGCATAAGAAATGTCAGAAGGCATAGTCACAGAAGACATTTTTCTTCATCCTAAAACAACTTGACTTTTGTCCACAGGCTGCATAAAAAAATAAATTCTGTGCAAAGTGTGTTTGTTTTTCGATTCCCGTCTATGAGAGAAGGGTTATACATCGCTGTCCTCTTTAACAAGGTTAGCCGTGTCTTGGAAACTGTCCTCGGTTGGCGAAAAGGTGCTGGGGCGATCCCTCTTCTGAGGTTTGGTAGGGGGAGCAAATGGAGAGGGCTCTGCAGTGCTTCCCGCGGCTTTTTCATCCTTCATCTGCAAAATGGTTCAGAGGGTAAACAAGCCAAAGGACTCGATGTGCTTATGTGCGTTCTTTCTGTTTTCTGAGTTCACCAGTTCAAACTTACCTCTGAATATGAAGGGTTTTCAAATGTGGCGCTTGGCATTAGTTTTCGTTTGAATAAGCTCCACTTTGTCTCCTGCAGACAAACACAAACAGTGAAGTTGTTTTTCACACTGGATGGATTTGTACTGCTGAGCTTCAGTTGGACATACAGCAGATTAAGAGTCTCACCTGAACAGGTTTGGTGCTGACAGAAGACGTGTGCACAATGCCCACACTCTGTTCTGCGTGATACGTTGGATTCACAAAGTTGTTTTCTACCTGTTCACCACTCACATTAACAGTTACCTGTTTAAAAAAAAAAAAAAAAAAAAAAAGGTTGTATAGTTAATTACAGTATTATAGCAATTCCATTAATGTGCCTCTTTCCAAGCTTATATTTTAATCTGCCAGGTCCGGATAATGATGCAGACCAATTGAATCCATGGATAATCTGTCATGAGATAAATGTATCTGATTTTCCATTGAGACTGGTGTTTTACTTTTGAAGAAATCAACAAAAAGATCGAAATATTAAGAAATATTAATATTTATATTTATCTCAAAATATTAAGAAATTCCTGCATCCAGATTGAAATAAAAAATTTACGGGGTTTTTCTTTGGACCATACATCAAACCTGGAACCCCTTTTTATCAAACTTGGTTTATAACTTTTTTGGAATAAAAAGCAGAATTTTTCTGATTGTAATTGTTCAAATGTGGTCATTCCAACAAGCGTTCACCATCACAACAGTTTATCCTTAATAACCCTACTAGCTAACAAACAGACAGACAAAGGTAACGTAGGCAGACTTAAAGAAAACATTCAGTGATGGCAAAATCCTAATGGCCAGACTTCTGTCTATCTACCCATTTCATGCAAATCTGTTCATATCCTACTCTCAGAAAATCTAACCTGTTTGGCGGAGGTAAACATAATGTGTGTGTGTACCTGTGTGGCATGAATGACAGCAGGATCACTGGACAGCCCAGCAGCCGTGGCATATAGAGGGTTTTCAAATGTAATTGGCTGCCTCCCAGCTTCCAAGGCAAAATTATCATCCTATGGAGATTATATTTTAATGAGCTTTTTAAAAGTAGCCACAGAACCTCAAATATCACACCATTCATTGATTAATTTTATATCTCAACTATGAAGTTTAATATCAATGATTAATATATACCTCATATGATAGAGTTTTTGTTTGTCAAACTGCAAATCAAAATGCTGATGGAAGATTTTCAGCACTTTTGAGACAATCTGTCCTTCCAAAACTCACCATCTGCATGGCTGTATCAATGAATGACACGCCAATGTGTGAAGGTCCAAGATCCACATTATCACCTGAGCGAAACGTCACCCCATTCCCAGTGTCACCAGACTTCACCAGGCTGCTCAGGCTGAAAAAACACGAAAAACATTTACGCTTAGACTAGGATCAAAATGTTCTGCTGTGAGCCACATCATGCACATCATCATATGAACACAATATACCTGGGCAGCTTGGGCATGGACGGGATGAAGGACCCTGTTCGTCTGTAGTTTAGGAAAAGCCCAGCAGCCAAAGCCCCAGTAATCAGGATTATAATGACTGCCAGTAAAATGGCCACAGCTTAAGACAGAAAAAAGTGGGAAAGTATTCAGTTCACTGTGAAGTTATAGACATTATGGACATTTTTCATAACTTCAGCCCTGCAGCAATAAAGAGCATGCAACCACTGTCTGCAGGCTGAAACAGGAAATGTTAACGCTATCAAATAAATGCTAATGGGTCAATGTCAATTAAAGTTAGCATGATTTTTTAAGATGTTTTTTAATTGGAGATTTTGCTGGCCTTGGCAGAGGTATGCCTCTCGAAGTGCCTTCCTGTTGTTTACAATTTCTGGATGACACATTACTTTGCTGAAATGTCAGAAGTTAAGCAGTGATGGAGAGTAATGTGACTGGGGTATTTATTAAGGACACTGGTAATTTTTTACCAGAAAGTGCCTCCATTATTTGCTGAGCCGACTGCATTCTAAGCTGTTTTGTAGGCCAGATGGGCAAGAATCGTGACTCCATTATGTTTGTCGTAAAGTTGTTCAGCAACAAATGAAGACTGTTGCTGTATCAGCAGCTTGTATGTGTAAGCCAGGGCAGATATGTTTTTCTTCATCATCATGATTATAGTGAGTTCCCTAACTTTTCCCTAAATTTAAAACCATGCAAAATAAGAAGCAAAACTCTTCTTTTAATAATAAATAAATATAATATTAGATAATAAGTGAGTACAGTACCTGTTCCTGCTGGAGCACCCCTTGACTTCCCTATCTCACAGTAACTGCCTGCATAGCCATATGGACATCTATACAAAATCATGAAAAACATAATTTCCTCTTTATCACAAGGAAAACATATATGGGCAGCAATATTCAAGTGTGTATACCAAAAAGTATCTGTTATTATCAGCATGACTGATAGACAAGCTGATCATTCACTGGTGTACATGGAACCTGCAACTACACTCACTTGCACTTGGGCAGACCCCCCTCATCAGTGTAGCAGGTTCCACCATTCATGCATCTGCATGCAAGGGGCATTGCAACTGGTGCCTCAATGGCTGCAGGAGCAAAAGCCAGGCACACACAAAATCAACGATGACAACGTACCACAATTCCACACAATCACACAGCAACAGCCAGGGCATATGGATGAATGCAATTCTGACATAACAGCAAACAGAGTCAGTCGGGCTGATGATGTCACTGACTGTACCTGCATCACATTGGTTGGAGTTGAAATCAATCAGAGAGGAGCCTTGTGGGCAGGTGCAGGTATATCCACCAGGCCGGAGTAGACACAGATGGCTGCACACATTTTTACATGGGTTGGGCACTAGAGAAGATACAACATGAAATGTTGTTAAAAGGGGTGCACATAATTTTTTCAGTCCAGTACTAACATAAGTACCAGTAGATCTATATTGGTTTGATGATTGATCACATATTTACAGTTACTATCCACTTTTTATTCCATGCGCTGTTGTCACAGCCATACCTAATAAATTGTGAGCTGAAAGCTTTTTCAATCAGTCAATCACAGCAGTCTTATCTAAGTATTATTCTCTTTTATTGTAGAGAAACAGTACGTAAACCTTGTTGTGTTCAGACCTGATCGGTTGTGTCGGTGCTCCTGGTAAATCCGTACTTGAGTCAGCCAGGGATTGATGGTTAGCACTTTCACTTTATTTCCTTTCCCAAACTTATTAGTCTTCCACACTTCACCTCTCTCTTTTGTTGTCCAGTACACATGGCCTTCAAAGATATCCAGACTGTGGGGATTACCAATGTCTGGAACGGAGGAAAAGACCCATCAACGCATGCGACACTCATTCTGTAATCACTTCTATCCCTACATGAATCAAACACTTCCGTATCATAGCCTGCCTGCACAACTTCATCTGCGCTTGTATGTCCTGTATGTGTTCTGACCTCCTGAAATGATGAGCTTTCTGTCTGTGCCATCAGGCTTCATGGACTCAATGATGTTTTCTTTGGAGTCACACCAGTAGATCCTATTTCCATTCAGATAGTCCAGAGACAGGCCAGTAGGCCAGCCCAGATCCTCTTCCAGTAGAACCTGTCTGTGCTGACCATCCATCCACGCTGATTCTATTTTGGGCTTCCTCCCCCAGTCAGTCCAGTATAGAATTCTGTCAATATAATAATACAATTACAGAATCATTAAAATACTACAGTACTGCAAATTACATATATATTGTGCTGTACAAAGCCCAGCGAAGTCATACCCAAGTGATGGATTGACGACAATAGCAGCAGGTTGGTCAAGGTCAGTGTGGATCAAAAACTTCCTGTACCGTCCATCAAGTTTGGCCACTTCAATTCGATTGGTCCCGGAATCTGTCCAGTAAATATGCCTAAAAGGTGAGAAGGAAACACTGAGTAACCAAAAAAAAAAGTTTAAAATAACCTCAGCAAAAACAAAGTGCTATGTTTGGTGAATTACCCTCCGACCCAATCCACGGCAATGCCATCAGGATTAGAGATATATCTTAGGTTGAGATCCACCTCTTTCACTGGGTTGTTTCCATGATCGTTGAATGTAGTCATATAGGCTCTTTTGATAGATCCAAACTGAGTTTGATGGCTCAAAACTGTCCAGTACACAATACCTAAGGCACGACAGGGGGAAGGTTATTAGATTTTGGTGATTTTGTTTCTGTTACATACACCATGGTCACACAACAAAGCTCTGAATTGGTAATCTTACTGAGGCCTTCTCCCTCCGGATCCCATAGGTAGTCCAAGGCCTTGATGTGCTCAGCATTGTCCACATAATCTGAATATTGCTCAGAGGACAAGTTGAAACGACGGATGCGAATGTTGTCAGGCAGGAGTAGCACTGGTGGGTTTCCTTTCAAGAAAGTAATTTTTGTGTTAAATGCTGTTGCAATGCAAAATTAGTGAAGGTTTGAGGAATTTTCCTCTGCATGTGAATGCCAAGCTCTTACCTTGGGCAGCACACTCTGTGCCATGCGGCTCGCCAAACGACACAAAGCCCTGGGCACAGAAACACTCATAGCTGCCCTTGGTGTTCTTGCACTCCTGGGGACACGTACCATAGACTTCACACTCATTCACATCTGCTTCCAAGCAAAGGCAAGAAAAAAACAAGAAAGGTGAGAAGTACTGAAAGTGTAGAAAATAGAGATAAAGATAAAACATAAAACACGGTGTCAATGTTTTAAATGATTAACTACAGTACATGAGTAATGAAATGTCCTTTACCTTCACAGGTGGTCCTGTCTGTTGATCTGGGCTGATAGCCGGGCCTACAGGAGCAGAGGAAGCCTCCATCCGTTAGGTCAGTACAGTTGTGTTCACAGATGTTGTTACTGCAAGAATGGCCACTGCCGTGGTCTAAGATGCAACAACACACTAAATGTCAAAGTAAGCATGCATGGTAACAGCTGTGCTCCTGTCCTGTTATAGTTTTATGCTGCTTTTAATTTAGGATTCCATATTGGGGACAATGAAGGTATATCTATGCTATGATATGATTCATTTGTAAAAAAATTTGAAGAAGTTATTTTTCGTTTCACTATTATTATAAGTACTCTTTTTTTTTTTTTTTANTTTTTTTTTTTTTTTACTGCACTTACAGCAGCCCAGCTCATCCGATTGGTCTCCACAGTCATCATACTCGTCACAGGCATAATGCAGAGGGATGCACTGTCCATTACTGCATTTGTACTCATCGTCTGTACAGGGTCTGTGTGTGGGGCTTTGGCCTATGTTGGGAAAGAAAAGTACCTATTTAAGAGATTCTGCATTACATTATGTTTATACATAGGTATTAGACAGAGAAGAGTGTCACATTATATTGAGCACATAAATTTGGACACCAAGTACATGCAATCCCTGAATTTAAATAATACTGTACTCCCTACTACTACTACTATACTCCCTGAATACACTGTAAATAATATTAAGGAGTTACAAAAAGAGGCATACTCACAGTTTTCCTGCCTTTCATCAGTGCCATCACCGCAATCATCAACAGAGTTACACAGTTCATGGCTGTAGATGCAACGGTTGTTGTCGCAGCGGTAACGAAATGGAGGCTCGCACTGGATCTCCACTATGTGGAAAGGACAAAATTCAACAAATTCACTTACAAACAGTGAGTTAATTGGTCAATCAGTATGATTCTGGGTGCAACAACTTTGCAAGAAATGGGATAATCTTGGACTTGGGCATCTTGAGCTTTGTACAATGTTATTTCTTACAGCAGAGGTGAAGCTCTTCATCCGAATTGTCTCCGCAGTCATTGTCTCCGTCGCATTTCCAGTGAGGCTGGACACATATGTGGTTCTTGCACTCAAACAGAAATGGAGGGCAGTACGTGCCATTGGGAAAGCGGGTCGCTGAAATATATAACCATCTTATTAAACTCCTGTCTGCTATTCTGTGACAAACTCATAACCTCTTTTGGTGATGGAGAAAAAAGCACGTCACTAAAGAGTTTCAGGGAGAAAACCATTAGATGCAGGATACTCACGACACGACATCTCATCTGTGTAGTCCAGGCAGTCAGCACTGCCGTCACATTTGAAGCGTTCAGCAATACAGTGTCCACTGCCACACTGGAAATAACCAGGGTGACAAGTCCGCAACTCTGCAACACAACCAAACAACAACACAACGCAGTATAACCTCAAATAAAAATGTACTGCATTCATCTACATGGGTGCTACCAGCTTAGTCTTCATGACTACAGCAAAGACATTTTCAACAATCAGTTTATTTCCTGTCAGAAAGTTCTTAGTATTTTGGCAAGTTGAACAAATGACTGTTGGTGGTCCTTTCTGTCTGTAGTGTGCATCAGAAGTTGAAGTTTTATTGCTTCTTTGTTTAGTGCAGCCCTCAGTTACTCACAAACAGCCAGACCCTGAGCCAAAACAAAGAGCCTCCACTTACCACAGTCCCTTTCATCCGAGTTGTCCTCGCAGTCGTTGTCATGGTCACAGACCCAACGGTCGGGAATGCAGCGCAGATTATCACAATGAAACTCACTCTCTGTGCAGGCGCGTGGAGCTGAGAGAA
This sequence comes from Lucifuga dentata, assembly GCA_014773175.1. Taxonomy (NCBI): domain Eukaryota; kingdom Metazoa; phylum Chordata; class Actinopteri; order Ophidiiformes; family Bythitidae; genus Lucifuga; species Lucifuga dentata. Next base: position 16,630 of record VXCM01005503.1, read on the forward strand.
AACATGGGACAGAAATTTCAGAGTGGAATCACATACTGAAAGAATTTCTATTCCGTTATTGCCAAACTACTATGACATAGACACATTTATTAGACAGGATACTGTGAATAAGACCTCTTTACATGGATACGTTTTGGCAAATAATTGTTATTTTTTTAAGGTACATGCTGTATACGTAGCAGCGGCTACTATATTATAGCTGAGTTTGTAACAAAAGCATGCAAAATGAGGTTGCACCTGAATGAGATTTCAGTCACTTTGCATTATTTTCTTCCATGACATGACACCAAACGCCATGTGTGTACACTTGCAATGAGCTCATGGAATCCACAGGAGTCAAACTCGTGGCATCATCAGCAGCGTGGAAATGAAGGGGAGCAGGACCGCTGCTTCATCATGCAACATAGTGATTTAACCGCGGACACGGTTTCTCCTTTGAGAAGCTACATTATCCTCATTAAGTGGGATGTTCTCAGACATGTTTAAATTCTCCAGGGCAAGATGTGACAGACTCCCTCACTCCCTCTTGCTGATACATTGAGGGAAGCCTGTTTCTCTAGCAGCTGATAAGACTGCCTCTCTCAGTACTCCACTGTGGACGGACATGTTGAACCTCTTACAAAACCTCCCAGTTATCTGATAAACTGATAGTAGGACTATTTTTTGCCATCAACGCTCCCAACTCATTTGGACATTTCACTGCCTGACCTAAAATCCCACACTAAATCTACTTAACAGATACTTACTTGATATCGAAACAATGTTGTCTGCTTTTGGCTGTTGTGCTATTGCAAAGATTACAGTAATCTCTAAGGATGAAGGGGCCAATGTCATACAAACCATGATTATGATTAAGTTGTATCCTCGCACTCTAATTGGTGCTCAAATAGCTTAAATTCTTGACACTTTTATTTAGCCAACAATGACTTTTTATGAGTTACACTGGACAGCACTCACTGCAGCTTTGTTCATCAGAGTTGTCCCCACAGTCGTCATCTCCGTCACATCTCCATCTTAGTGGGATGCACTGGTGGTTGTCACAGCGGAAGTCTCCATTAGGATCACAAGTTATGTGATCTGTGAAAAGAAGAACGGTCATGTATCTACAAACTGTATAGAATACAGCATGATCTTAAAATGTGTGGAGGAGGAAAGATGCTTAGGACCACGATCTACTAGACACTATCAAATCTCTGCTAAATCACAGATCTGTGAGCTGAAGATTTTCATGTTTCATTTCATGGAATGCGTTTCAAATTTGTATGACTTGACTGCAGTTGAATACCTTAATGTGTGTTCTATTTACTGTTGTTCAAGGCAACTGGACTGTTTAGTCTTCAAGATGTTCCACTGCTCCAAGTAGCTTGTTCAGTTCTGAGTCAGCAATGGAGAAGTAATTGGGATGAAGATGGAAGGACAGCATTGTAAGAAGGTGATAAGGAGGTCTTACAATCAGTTGTAATGTCTCTACCTAAGCGTCTTCAGCTTCAGAACAGTTTACACCTCCATCTATGTGACTCCAAAGACTCCGACAACCCTCACGTGACTCCCATGTGACCCGAGGAATCTCATGGCCCAAGATGTGAAAGACTGTTAGAGGATAAATGCCGGTTTACTTCCCACCACTGACTCAGAACTGAAGAAGCTACACTTTGATGATTATTATGCTAAATATCCAGTAACATGGATGACAGAGAACATTCAAAGACACAGTTACTGTTGTGTATTACAGTTTCATAGATTCAAAGGCTGTTCTTGACAGCTTATGACCACAGCAGCACCAGGTTATACGAGACACTGATTGAAATATTGTGGTCTGAAAACCATCTCACTGCTCAATAAAATTTCTAGGTCTTAGATAAGACAAGATGAACCATCTGAAACTGTTGGTACCTGTGGTGAAATTGAGATATTCAAATAGAAGTTGGATTAATATGTGCAGTAACTACATGACATTCCTGGATTTATGAAAATGTTAAAGCCTTTTAAGTACTGAGAAGGATGTTTTGAAACGATAGGCACCTTTTTTTTAAAAATTAAAACTGGAAAAATCATAAAGGGAGGAAAGCATCTGGACAAATGGGAGAGCTCCATTCATTCATGCCAATCAGTGTCTTCGGAGGATAACATTGTAGGAGAAGCAAAGCAAAGAAGGGAGAGGAGTGGAGGAGAGCTGGTCTGAGCTATCTCTACCACACAGTGCTGGGGGTCAAAGATAGTCAGTGTTAGCTAGTCCTTGCCTCCTAGACCTCCACCTGGCCCATCTGCTACATTCTTACAGGCAGATTAGCACGGATCTCCCCTCCTGCACGGGCATGGCACTAATGGAGTGAGGGCCCCTGATAAGAGACGGGAGGGCCGTGGCAAGTGTGTTTGGATTGTAGCGAACTACAAAGAGACTTGTGTGAACCCTGCCCCCACGCAAGGACAGAGCAACACACACACATACACACACACACACACACACACATGTAGACCCATACAACCAGACAGCTCATAAATCTGTGGTACTCTCAGGGAGAGGGAAATGGTGGGGGAGGGTGAGTGATGAGACCCTCTCCATCAGCACCTCCCACTACCTCACTCTGTAATGTTCTGCAGAGGTGTTGGCTAATTGCTCTTCACTCACTCCAAGAAGAAACAGTCGTGTTTCGTTCGTCTTCAAAGATCAGTAGAATCATCTTATATTCTACTCTTAGTCAATAACACTGAATGTGCAACTATCATTGGGCTGCTACTTTGATGGGTTTAAACCATCAGAATCAGCCAATAAAGTTGCAGCATTATGCATTCCCTTAAAGGACCATACTGGCCATTTTGCATGTTTGAGCCTAATACATTCAATTTTCATACATGTTACGTTACTGACAAAACCATTTCCCAAAGCATAAAACCATATTTCAGCTTTCCTGATATTTTGCAAAATCTCTTAATCTTTCAAATTCAAATATTCAAACAACACACCCACCTTAAAAGTCAATGTTTCACCTGCTAATAGTTAAGCAGCCTTATGACGTCACGGTTGTTTACATTTTTCAATAAACACAGGTCTTCTTTTGGTATTTCCAGGTGGAGACATACATTTACTCCATGCTTTGTATTGCGCCTTAAACACTAAAATTACGTAATTTCGAAAAAAACCTGAATACACGTCTTGTTCGTGATGATGGATTACCTATCCCAAGAATGTTTCAAGCAACAAGTTGATTTTAATAGCTTACCAGAATTAACTGAAACCAATGGTGGTCTGGAAGGTAGGAAAAAAAATGTTTAATTCACCGTTCCTGTAGTATGCTTTGGGAAATGATTGTCAGTAAAGTTACGTGTGGGAAAATTTAATATATTAGGCTCAAACATACAAAATGGTCTTTAATGCTAGGCTATACCACTGCTGTGGGTGTGTTGCTGCTGATATGGCTGTTATGTATATTTTGTTGACAGCATGCAAGTCTGAGCAGTTACCACTGTGACAGTCACCTGACAAATAGATCTTTAGGTTGTTACCGCCTGAGCAGCCTGGTGTCTAGAAATGGTACATGGATGACCCGCACACTTTATTTGTTTAATTACTCCCACACTCAAACTCCATTACTGTCTGCTGCTGTAGTGATACTAACATTGAGGTGTGGTTGCAAAAAAAACCAAAACATTTTGCGGCACCACTGACAAACTGGTAGCCAAGGTCTGGTATATTGATTCCAAATTATAACCAATTTTCAAATCCATTATGTAAATACAGTCTCATTTCCGACTCACCGCAGTCCCATTCGTCGCTGTTGTCTCTGCAGTCGTTTTGGTTGTTGCACACAGACCAGCGTGGCACACAGCGGTAGTTGGTCTTGCAATCAAATTCCGTGTGGCTGTCACATCGATATGCTGGTCCCACTGTGGAGAACATATCACATATGAAAGAAACACTGAGGCACTTTTTTTCAATACATCAATTTCTGTGAGTAGTTAAGCCCAAAGGAATTAAATCTTCTGACTCTAAATGTGCTTCTCTGTCAGAGTCAGTGGTTTGACGATAATGAAGATGCACACTGCATGGAAACAACAGTTCCTTGTATTCAGTAAAAAAAATTTGAAAAAAAAAAGCTTCACTTTCCTTTTGGGCCACACAGGTTTATATTTATTTTTTATGGTATGTTACTGTAATTTCCATTTATTTTCTCTGGTGGCCAGTTAATTTTCTGTCATTATACATTATGCAGGTGAGTCTGTTTGTGATTCAGTACATACATTTGGTCTGAACAACACTACACTGCAACTAAAAAGAAAGAGTGTGTATTACTTACTGCATTCCTCTAATGGCTCATCAGAGTTGTCACCGCAGTCATCGTCAACATCACATTTCCAGTTTTGTGGGATGCAGCGTCCGTTGCCACACTTGAACTGTCCAGGGCGACAGGTTCTGCTGGAGCAGTGGGCAGTGTCCTCGTCAGAACCATCACCGCAGTTGTCCTCGCCATCGCACTGCCACAACTCAGGGATACACCGCTTATTTGCACACTGCCACTGGTGGGTTTCACACTGGTGTGTAGCTAGAAGGGAGACAGGTTTGCGTAGTTGTCAAGGTTTCAAAACCATGAGGTGATAAGAGACACAAAAATGCAAATAATTTAAAAAAAAATTAAAGTAAAAGTATTCACTGAATACATACAATTTGAGAAAAGTCAATATCTATTAAAATGAAATGATAACAGAATGTAACCTACCACACAACACAGGGTCTTCATCAGAGCCATCATGGCAGTCCTGCTGGCTGTTGCACAGGAAATGAGGACTTGTGCAGTTTCCATCACTGCACTGAAACTGGCCAAGTCTGCAGTGGCGAAGTGGGCAGGTGGAGGCCTCATCTGACCCATCTCTGCAGTCCCCCTGACCGTCACATTTCCACCAGATAGGAATGCAACTGTTGAGGCAGAAGTGCCAAAACTGTTCAGAGTTGGTGTCAGATCTTCTCATGATGTGGCTAAAAGTGTTAATTTAATACAATACAGCTGGCAGCAAATGATGAAACATCAGAGGCAGGTTAAAAATTAAAAATTCACTACAGCGTATAACTACTGAAATGTTGGGAACAGGCTGGTCATAACATATTAACATCAATAACAATACATAAAATCACAACACAAGTATAATTATATATGTGACCTTTGCCTAGAAGCCTTCACTGACCTCAACACTCAATATATTTTCATTCATGCTATACTCCAATTATTTGTCAGTACTCCGATAAAGACATTTAGCAAGACATTTACATGGACAGAACTTATCGGATTCTACGGTTCAGCAAATTTACTGAATGTGACATTACATGTTGCATAATCAGTGTATGAGGAGAGTCCACCAGGTGAGGAAATGCATGCTTGATTATGGCATCCGATTATACGTCTGTTACTTAGAGTGAGATTACTCCATTTTGTGCCAATTTCAATCTAATTAAGGCATGACGTTTGAAAAACATCACTTTATCACATTAATCAATGTATAATCCAAGTTTTAACTGTAAATGTACTGACAGATTCATCATATAAAATAGAGAGGCGATGTTCTGTTCTTCCAGTGCAAACAAGGATATATTGCAGTTTTTTTTTTATAAAAAAAAAAATATATACTGATGCTTAAAACTGCAACATATCACATAATAAGATCACAAGACATGCTCCACAGTGAAAAGAAATCTTAACAAACCGTTCATTGTTAGCACATCTGTACTGGGTGCTGGTGCACATGGGAAGGCATCTGGTCACACCTCCTATTTGGACAGTCAGGAAATGGTCAGGGCACTCACAGAGGTGGCCCCGCCCTCCATGACGGATCAGGCACAGGTGAGAGCAGCCTCCATTGTTCACCGCACAGGGATTATTCACTTTGAGAGGAAAAGCCACAGAGGGCAAACAATCACTGCAGCTGGATAAATACAGGCCAGGTATTGTTCAGATGACAGTTAATACCAGTACTTAAACAGGAAATGTCAAGATAGGTAACAACTATCTCAGTGTAAACAAGAGTCTTATTACAGAAAAGCTGAGAAAGCTCTTAAACACAGGATTCTCAGAATTTAGGCTCACCAATAGGCTGCCTGTAAGGGTGGCAGACGTGGATGTCGAATGGTCTATGTGTGGTATTAACCAGGGCCTGACGACCGGAGCCATTGTATTTGTTGCCTTTCTCCACTGTGCGTGTGTTCCAGTCAGTCCAGTATACAGTGTCCTCAAACACACTCAGGGCAAAGGGATGAGGCAAACTGCCATCATAAACTGTGTGTCTGTGCTGACCATCTAAGTCTGAGTACCTGGGAAAAGAATAAAGGTTAAAGGGTAAATGGTCTTGCTGTATTTTCTATAGGAATGTGGTCAATTTCTGACAAATGTACTCACTCAATGTAATTGAGGTGTGCATCAGACCAGTAGAGCTTGTCATTAGTGTAGTCAATGGTGATCCCATTGGGCCACTCTATCTTAGTAGTGATAATGGCAGTTTTGTTTGTTCCATCCATTCCAACACGGCCTATAAAGGCTTTGTCTCCCCAGTCTGTCCAATATACATACCTAACAGGGATAAAAGATCAAAGCTTTACATTATATGATATTTACTAAAACTATGTGAAAAAAAATAAGAATATGCAACTGAACAGAACATTTCCACAGATTTTTGACTCTACCCACTCTTTGACTCTACCCTACCCACCCATATTTTGGATGTAACACAATGGCTCTGGGATTTTCAAAGCAGTAGGTGTTATTGGCATCCACGCAGTGTTCAGCCAGTTTCTTCACAAACCGACCATCCAGTTCACACACTTTGAGACAATCCAAGAAGCTGTCCACCCAGTAGAGCTTCCTGGCTATCCAATCAACAGCAAGGCCCTCCCCGTGCAGCACTCCGTTGACCACCACCTCTCTGTTACTGCCATTGAAGGACATCCTCTCTATCACTCTTCGATTCACATCAGTCCAGTAAAGACGTTTGTCGACGCGATCAAAATCCAAGGCCACCACACTGGTCAGCCCTTGCAGGATCAGAGAGTAGGCCTGCCCGTCTGTTGACAAGTTTCTTAAGTAATAGCGGTTGCTGAAGATGAGGTAGGGTGAGATGTTACTGTTTTGGCGGCAGCTGCGCCCGTCTGGCTCTCGGAGAAATCCCGGGGCGCACTTACATACGTAGGAGCCAACAGTGTTCTCGCACACCTGACTACACACGCTAGGTGTCTCTGCACATTCGTTGACGTCGTCACACGTTTTGTTGTCAGACATGAGGCGGTAGCCAGGACGACAGGTGCAGATGAAGCTGGTGGGTGTGTCAGTGCAATTGTGGTCACAGTGGTGAATGGATGGATCTGTGCATTCGTTAACACCTACAGTCGCAAAAGCATAGAAAATGCAAGTATTACTGGAGGTTGCAAACAAAACAACGTCATAAAGAATGAATCCTTAGGAACAAGGGAGCTGGCCAATGGTGCATGTGATAGTATTTAATGTAAGTACTGGTAGAGAAATGATTAAGACTGTAATATCTCAACCAAATCGATCTTTTCAAGAGGAAGCAGGCATCAGTTGAAGAAACTCAAGACACTGAAGGCTGAGAAGGATATTCACAGCTAAATAATCCTTGACCTTTTCTGTAAATCTCCAACATAATCATCTTCACACTCACCGCATCCTTTCTCATCGCTGTTGTCAGAGCAGTCATCGTTCCTGTCACACACCATGTTCAGGGGGATACAGTGTCCACTGTCACATCTAAACTGTCCGGGGGGACAGGTGGATGGTGGTGTGCGACACAGGTGCTCCAACTCATCAGACTCGTCCCCACAGTCATTGTCCCCATCGCAGACAAAGTCGTGGGACACACAGCGGCCATTCTGGCAGGTGAACTGGTGCTGCTGGCACGGCTGGTAAGTGCAGCCCTGCTCGTCACTACTGTCTCCACAGTCATTACGCCGATCGCATCTGGTTTTGAAGGATTGACATTTTTTTTTAAATTACATTGCCAGAGAAACTAGCTACAGATGCCATTATGAAGATTTTCAGTTATTTATTATTAATTTATTTTGTAAAGTTCAGATTTTCTAACCTGTAAGAGCTGCGTATGCATAGGCCATTGCTACAGGTGAACTCATTGATGCCACAGGATCTACGGGTGCAATTTTGATGCTCATCTAACGCATCTGCACAATCTGCATCTCCATCACACACCCAGTCACGAGGGATACATTTTCTCTGAGGTGGCTGGTTGTTCGCGCAGGTGAACTCTGCACCTGAACATGTGCGATTGGCTGCAAAAAAAAAAAAAAAAAAAAANAAAAAAAAAAAAAAAAAAATGTAGACGGATTTATTTTAAGTTAAATACTGATGATTATGATGATGTAAATTCACAATGCATTTTTGGCAATCCAGGCATTCCAAACTCTATTTCAACATAAAATGCTATTTGAGAGTGAGAATTCTTTATCTGTCTATTGTGATTGATCCACATTGTTAGAAGTCAGTCTCCTGCAGAGAGTCAGGGAGTGCAGATGTCTTTAGCTTCAGGCTTCTTACTGTTGGATCCCACATTGGTAAGACATGACATAAGACTTTTTGATCCACCCTGAGCCAGGAAACCAGGGAAAGGAGGCACGCACAAAGTAACGAGTGAGGCAGGCAAAATCAGGAATGTCATCTCCTTAGACTCTCGCAGGAGAACTTCCACAGAAACGTGAGATGTTCGGCACTGATTACCCTCAGTGCACCAGTATGTATCCTAATCAATCAGTCCTGAATAAGATGAGAGGAATAGGGAAGCAGGAGGAGGCAAATAGGTAGCGAAGGGGGACGACGGCCTATAAGTACAGGAAATAAAGAAATGGGAGGATGCAGAAAGGGATAAAAAGAGCAGAAACGGGGGGAGGAAGATGAAAGAAGAGAAAACAGAAGAGGTAATGAAAGAATGCATACCACAGTTGTGTCTCTGGTCTTCATCACTCATGTCCCCACAGTCATTGTCCCCATCACAGATCCAGGATGAGGCAATGCACCTGCCATCGTCACAGCGAAACTGATCTGTGTTGCAGGTTCTGACCAGTGTGGCTGAGGGCACAAACCATTTCATAACATTTAACTCTATAAAATAAATGACAACAAATACAGCACTGTGACTTAATATGTTATGAGAACTATTACAGATGTTTATTATAGATTTTTTTTTATTCTCTTACATAAATTTATTTGATAATTGCCTATTATCTCATATTTACTAATAAGTTAATAAGCAAGGCACAATACACACTAGCAAGGCTTTCCAAATAGTCATGGCAACTCCACATTCCCATGCATGGTGAGCAATCTAAACAAAAAGCCAAAGTGAGGCTCTGTAACCCCTGGTGGACAAAAGGAGGGGGAGGTGCTGTTTGTCAGAGGACACTGAGGGGCGTCACCACGGAGGAATGCAACAGACAATAGGAGGCCTGACCGACCACATCCCTGACAAAGAAATACACCACTGACTCACACTCTCTGCTGCATCACTCACATCATTCTCTCACACATGCACAGAGGTGCAGACTCGCATACAGACACAAACACAAAAACTAAGCAGCTGATAAAGGGGAGACACGCACAGACAAAGCCAAATGGTCCATAATGGGGGGGTGAGAGATGTGTGGCACTCACTGCAGGAGAAGGGTTCATCAGAGCCGTCAGCACAGTCAGCCCCTCCATCACAGTACCAGTGTGCGGGGATGCAGCGACCGCTAGAGCAACGGAACTCATACTGGGAACATGTGGAGGTGGCTAAGTGTAGGGGAAAGATGTGGAGAAGTTTGTGAAATCTTTCGGGAGTCTCAGTGTGAGTGTGTGAGGCTAATGAGAGTGGAAAAATCAGTTGCAAATAGTGACCAACTTTGCTCTAGTTTTTGGCTCTTTTTCTAACTTGTTTCTTATTATTTTTTGTATGTTAAAGGAAGAAATCTGACTAAAGAGTAAGCATTTGCTGCAGAGTTCATTAACCCAAAATGATTTCTGGAGTAGACTACATCCACATTCGGGAAACAAACATAATATATGATTATTATGTCCAAAAATCTAGAGGAAAAATGTCTTTTTGTTTTGTTTCACTATATTGGCAGCAGCTTTTCCATTGTTTTATCATTTTTAATTAGTAGACGATCAGTTCCTGTGGTTATGAGGGGCTGTGTAATATATGTCGTTCCCCTGAATACTGGTTTAAGAGATTTTATGAGAATATTACGTGAGACATCTTCTAAAAATACTATAATGGAAACTATTTGAAAAAAAAAATGCTGATGGACTCACCACAGTGCGTGGGGCTCTCATCACTCATATCACCACAGTCGTTGTCTCCATCACACAAATATGAACGTGGGATGCAAATACTGGTAGACTGACACTTTGTCTGTTCTGGCTGACAGGTTCTCTCCGCTGAATAAATAAAGTAGAAGAAGAAGCCATAAATAATCCAGAAATACTTTCAGAAATCTGTTCAATCAAAGGCTCAGGATATTTTGACTCACGGCAATTTTGTTCATCAGAGGTGCCGTTGTCATAGCAGTTGTTGATGCCATTGCAAACATAGTCCTTGCTAATGCAGCGCCCATTGTTGCAGGTGAACTCTGTGTTGGGGTCACACGGTCGAAACAGACAGCCAACCTCGTCGCTGTTGTCCTCACAGTCATCATAGTGGTCACAGCGGTAGTGATAAGGGACACATCGCCCATTTGCACAGGTAAACACTGTAGGTTCACAGGTGTGGAAGGCTGCCAATTAGAAAAAAAGGTCAGGTCAGAGCTCCAGCCAACAGGAAAGGAGCTCAGATGAAAGAGGGCTGATATTCACACTCTGCAGAAGTTCATGTTACCTGACAAGGCAATAAAGGATGACACCAACTGAGGGACTGCATGCAAGATATAAGCACATCGATTCAGTTGTTTGTGTTAATTTGTGTTATTGATCAGAAAATAGGAGCATGAGGAAGTGGAAATTGATTCATCATGTGCAAGCATACACACCAATATAGCTGAATTCAGCCTTGTGTCCTAAGAAAAAATGTTACAGCAAAAAGAGAATTTGTATGTGTTAGTACAGACAAAAGATTATGCGTAGCATTTCAAAAAGAAAAGAATAGTGTTCTTCTTGCTGTTAAGACAAAGACAGAGGTACAGGACACAGTTGAAATGTAAATTAGAAGCAAAATAATTGGAAGTTCCTTGTATTTAAGGAAACCCTACCACAGACTCTTTCCAACTCATCACTACCATCTCCACAGTCGTTGTCATTATCACATTTCCACTGGGCACGAATACAGCGACCATTCATACAGGTAAACTGGCCTGCCTGGCACCGAGTTCCATTGTCAGGAATACAGTGTTTGCTGTCTGCCAGGTACCAACGTCCCTCTGACGGACACTGGCACTCAACACCACTGGGTCCTAAAAATTTAAATGAAATTGAAAAAAATTACATTTTTCACAAGATTAATTTGTAATAACTGCAACAAAGTAATATTATTCTGAAAAACAGCTTCTTGTACCAGCAGTACAGATGTGGCTGCAGCCTCCGTTAAACTGCTGGCAGGGACTGTCACACTGCTGCTGCTTCCTGCTGGCCACAACATGGACGTCCATGGGCCGAGATGGAAGATTCTGAATCATTACCCTCTGATCAGAACCATCATGCTTATTGGCCCGGTAGATGCTGCGTGTGTTCCAGTCAGTCCAGTAAATGAACTGGCCAAACATGGTCATGGCAAAGGGGTAGATGGCAGTGCTGACGATGACTTCCCGATTGGTCCCTGTGAGGGTAGATCGTTCAATCTTCTGTCTGGAGGCAGAGCAAAAACAAGATGCTAGTAAAATAACAGGACAATGTGTGGTAGACATACTTCTGGAACTTTTTTAAAGCTGAAATTTTTCAGATCTTACAAGCTGGCATCTGCCCAATATAGCCTCTGTTCTTCATAGTCCAGAGTGAGTCCATTGGGCCACACAAGACTGCTGTTCACAATCTCAGTCCTGAAGTTCCCACCTAAAGTGGCACGTTCAATCTTTGCATTGGTTCCCCAGTCTGTCCAATACATGTATCTGTGGAACAAGGAAGGATTCCTTTCTAAACGCCAGTTTAGTGTAATAAACAAAGAGAGTGTGTGATGTGTTAGTCTTACCCTCTGCAGGGATCCAGCATGATGGCTCTTGGCCTGGACACATGGGCAATAATAGTCCTCTGAGAACCATCCAGTGACATGGAGCTAATGCTCTGGTTGACATAGTCACTGTAGTAAATTCTTCTATTTATCCAGTCATAAGCAATACCATCAGGAGCTCCTAGATCTGCCCAAACACAAACACAACAGCAGTAATCTAATAAAAAAAGATTATCTCTCATGTCACAAACATAAAATATATAGAATGAAAAATGCATGGTGTAGTGTGAGCACAAAACTTGCCTGAAGCTACCACTACAGGAGGTGAAGTGGGAGAGGACAGGCTGATGTAGCTGATCTTGCTTATTCCTGCACCTGAGCTCTGTGTGAAGTAGATCCTCCTGTCAGTGAGGTCAAAATCCAGAGCCACAGAAGTACGTGGCACATTGACCACAGGGAAAGGCAATGCATGGTCCTCTGGATCAAGGCGCAAGCTGCGCACTGTGCTCTCGGTAGTATAGATGAGATAATTGTCTCTTGACACCACACAGCTCTCATTATCTGCTGCAAGACTCCCAAAAGCGCAGCTGCATTTTTTATTCTGGGTGTCAGTGCTGGTACCTGGGAGCGCAAAGCAAAAGTGGGCACATCCTCCATTGGCTTCCATGCACGGGTTGTAGTTAAGCTGCTGGGCAGTGCTGGGCTGGGTACGCTGGTCAAAGATGGTGATATCTCTCAGCATGTTGATGTTGTCTCTAATGACAGTAGGTTGTTCTGTGCTGCCAGGCTCTTTGCTTGCTTGAAATACCTTCTTGAGGTTTCTGTCTACCCAAATGATGCTACTTTCAAACACAGTGATCCCGTATGGGGTTGGATAGCGGCTGCCATATCTAATAATCTCTGTCTCCCCTCCATTAGGGTTTATCCGGGCAATCATATCCAGAGAGTCGTCTACCCAATAGACATAGCCAGTTTGCCAGTCCAGAGCTAGACCTCGTGGAGTAATAATTCCCGATGCCACCAGAATTGTTCGGTTTGTTCCGTCCAAGAGCGCCCGCTCAATTTTTGGGTTCTGACCATAATCAGCCCAGAACAAGTATCTGTTTCTGGGGTCCACCACAATGTGTCGTGGCATGTCCACTTGGGTCTTCAGAAGTACCCTGCGGAATGTGGTATTCAGGCGGAGCACCTCCACATATGTCTCAGTCAGGAAGGCATTGGTGAAATACAGGTTGCCTAAGGACAGAATGCAGTCAGGCTGGTTTTAAAGTGATATATATATATATATCTATACATGCATGTCAAGAGGTCATGAAGTCACCACTCACAAACCTCCACTCAGTGCAAGATATAGTAATGCAATTAGAAATGAGCAGCATCAAAGGTTTCTAACTGCCTCCTCTCTGCTTATCTTAATTCATGCTCAAAATTCTGCTGCCAGGACTCACATCACCAAATGAATTAAAATCTTTTAAACTCTCACTTTTCTGGTTTTACAAAGTCTAACACTGGTAATCTTGACAGTCTTGCAGAGCCAGTGAACAGCTGCTTCTTTTAACCAGGATTTCCCAATCCAGCTATGATAACATTCATGTGGAAGAAGTGAGGTTCATAATAAACAAATTGTCCCTATCAATTTCAAAACCTACAAACAACTACAGTACATAAGGTAACTACGTGATTTTGGTTTACATTAAAATAGGTAAAACAAATTGTGACTACTGAATCTAAAAACAGCTTCAAAGTAGTTTATTTGGAGTATCTGATTAACTATCTGAAGCAAAAATTTTAATTTACACATTTGTGAGAGAATATGCGAAAACAATGACATACCTGCAGCCCAGTCCACAGCAATGCCTCGGATCCCATTGCGTCCTATTCCAGATGTAACTATACTACGTAATCCAGATCCATCCGGCTTGATCCGTCTGACTGCATTCTGTGAAGCCACAGTGCTACTGAAGTCACACCAGTAGATGAATCCAGAAGCCATATGTACATCAATGTGTAAAGCGTTACGGCCTGCAAGAACACACAACCTAGTCATTAGATACACAGGAAAATGATGCTAAAACAAACATTCATGTTACTTCAAACACAATAATCACACGGAACCTTTTTTTTGTCAAAGTTATAACATTCTGATACTAAGAAAGTCATTCAGTTCATTATTCAAACTAAACTCTGTTTACTCACAGTTTTTACTTTTGGAATGAGTTTTCTCAATATTTTAGACAAAAATCTTTACTACAAAAATTTACAGTATATTAAGTAAAGGAGGGTTTTCAACAACATCACAGTCAAGTCATGTGATTATGTGTTTCAGCTGTAAGCATTGCCAAACAACTGCTGTGCAAAGTTTTAGCAGTTTTTTTTTTTTTTTTTTAAGTTGCACTTAAACTTCAAGATGAACTGTTTCTCCCCGTTTGGATTACACAGCCATGGGGAATACTAAAGTTATTAAAGCAGTGGAGTTGAACACTAAACTTATTAAAGCAGTGGATTTGAACACTAAAGTTATTAAAGCAGTGGATTTGAAACTACTACAGTGCCAATTTTCTTAATCATGTCACAATAACAAGCCTTACTAGCATTATTTGATACTTCAAAAAAGTCACAAGGTTTAAGTTTCTTCTCATATACTCCTTCCTCGTTGACATTTTAAAGGCTAAGGCTATTACTATGATTTAGATGAATCTAACAAACAATATACAAAGGAGGTAAGCTAATGCTAGCCTACCAGTTTGGCAGATGAAACAAGAGAACATCATGTGTAAAACCTCTATGTATGAGAGTCACTGACCTCTTCCGGCCACAGGTACCATGGCCTCAGAGTGGTCTGTCCCTTCCAGATTGAAGCCTTTGATAGCTGATAGAGTGGAGATGACTACATATGACTGATAAGGAGCACAGGTCCTGTTGTCGGCATTGAGCTTAAAACCAGTGGCACATGCACAAGTATACAAACCCCCAGGCCGAGGCAGACAGAGCTGCTCACACACCCCAATATTGTTGCTGCAGCCATTGGAGGTACCTGCAGATTCTACAGTCGTGAAGGGAACACAGTGTGACAGACGAAAAAAACAAGACACCACAGCATAAAAGTTTTTTTTTCATGATATTGTCTCAGTGCAATACTCACTTTCTCTATAGTGCACTTTCAGTACTCTAAGACCAGACACATTGTCCCGCAGCACAACCCTGTTGGCTCCGGTGGCTTTGTCCACACGTTCTATGACCTCAAAGTCCCGGTCAGTGAAGTAGAGGAAGTTTTCATAGACGGCCACGCCCCAGGGGTGAGACAAGCCTGTCACTATAGTGATACGGTTACTCCCATCTGGATCCCCGCGCTCAATCTGAGTTTCAATGACAGACAGGCAATCAAATATACATGTAACACAGTATTTACTTTTTTACCATTAGAAATATTTAAATAAATTCAGAATGAAGGACCAACCATGCCAGTGCTTGTAACGGCCCAGTACAGCTTGTTCTCTCGGATGTCCACGGTGAGAAACTCAATGTGGTCTAAGTTATTAGTAAACAGGGTGACAGGGTTTAAGCCATCCATGTCTGCAGATGCCACCTTGGCAGGAATGCCGCTCTCTGTGCCCTGGTCTGTCCAGTACAGTTTCCTTAAGAAAACATGTACGAATATAGTAGGTCAGGGTGGGAGTTTTAGATATTTGTTATTTAGTTATACTTTTACATAATCTTGCATTAAAAAAATAAGTTTTAAATTGTGGCTGTTGTTTAATTTTTTTTAATTGTTTTTCAGAAACTAAAATTTGGCCTTTTTTTTTTTTTTTTTNTTTTTTTTTTTTTTTTAGCTCTTATAACATTTTCTGGGTTTATCTGGTTAGTTTCAAAAGTTTTCAATATGTTGGAGGACTTTCTCAGCCCACAGAGAACTATGTCATAATGTCATATTTCAGTTCAATTATGACATGGACATATAGAAGCTCTGACGGTTATCTGCCGTCCTTTTTACCTTCCTAGAGAGCTTTCAGCAGTAATCATTACGGCTGTTTACATCCCTCCTGACGCTAATGTTAGCCTAGCCCTCACCCACCTACACAGCATGGTAACCAGACAACAGAAGGCTCATCCTGACGGGGTGCACATAATTGCTGGAGACTTCAACAAGGCCTGCTTAAAGTCTGTTCTCCCCAAATTCACACAATATGTGAAATGTGCCACCAGAGAAGAGAACATACTGGATCATGTGTACTGCAACATCACACATGCTTACAGAGCAGTTCCACAGCCCCATGTTGGACAGTCAGACCATCTGTCTCTACACCTCATACCAGCTTACACCCCGCTCAGAAGGAAATTCAATCCCACCACAAAAACCATCAACACTTGGCCTGAAAATGCCCTCTCCCAGCTACAGGACTGCTTCATGAACACAGAGTGGAGTTTGTTTGAAAATTCGGACCTGGAAGAGTACACACAAACTGTGCTCTCATACATCACCTACTGTGCTGAGAACGTCACTGTGCAAAAACGAAACCGGGTCTTCCCTAACCAGAAGCCCTGGATGAACAGTGACGTGCAACTCCTGATTAAAGACGGCAACACCGCCTTCAGAACAGGAGACAAAGCACAGTATAGCATCGCCAGGGCAAACCTGAAAAAGG